>JAYDZG010000043.1:10697654-10709695 GCA_034509265.1 Microcambeva bendego
ACGCACACACACACGCGCACGCCCGGGTAACACGCATCGCTACACACTGCTGCACATGTGCACGCACACACACACACACCTAAACAAACACACATGCGTACGCAAACCTAAACACACACACACACACACACACACACACTACTACAGATACACTAACATTTACACTCATGCATAAACACAAATATCACACTATGTGTATACAGTAGCACGCACGCACACACACACACACACACACACACACACACACATCTTGCATAGACCAAGGTTCTCAAGAATAGCAGCTAATGACTTTATAGTCAACCAGAGAGTGAATCAGTCATTAAAAGTTTTTTTTCCATACATTATGAAAATAAATACTGGAGTTGGATGTAGTGGAACAATAAAATTGAATTTAACTTGGAAAAAATAGTATATAATTAATATACTGAATATATTAAATAGCTATAATGGGCTATTACAATAGTTGCAACAGTATTTTACACTTATTTACAGAAAGTATTTGGGATATGGAACACGAGATTCCTGGATAAATGGATGACTCTGGCTGCATTATTGAATCAGTAGAAAAGTCTTCAATTTGCTCGAAACAGATTACCCACATGAATAAATTAATTAAATAAATTACTTTTTTAACCTTGATATTTCTTTAATAATTGCTCAATTCTTGTAGTTCATGGTGATGGTTCGAATATGATATGTTAGAAGAATATTTTAGAGTAGCCAATTCACCTTTGGATTTTAGGAAGGATGATTGTAATAGACATTGCCTACAATTAGAACTTTTATTTTGACTCTGCAATGAGATAACACTAAATTTTCCTCAGCTGCTCAGCTGAAGTGGGATGAAAAGAATTAAAGCATTATGTTAACTAAAGCAAAAAATGAATCTTTTGCCTTTTTCTACATGTTATCTATATTTCACTTTTAAGCACTAACAGCGGAATACTTTGCAAGCTAACAGGCCTCTAGGCAGCAATATATCTTTTTTTGCAGTAAAGTGCAGAAGACCTGATCTGTTAAAACGCTCTGTCATGAATATCATTCCGCTGCACGATAAATGAGCTGCAGTTAATAATAGTTTAGTATAACACGGCCTGTCTAGTCTTGTTAAGAAAAAACACTGTTTTAAAGTTTTGTGCAGTAGCTCGCTCACTGGGGGTGGACGACCACAGCCACCCAAAGGTACGGCCCTAGGAAATTCACAGGGAAATGGGCTTAATTTTACAGATCGTGTTTCTCAAAAATCTAATTTCATTGATTTTGTCAACATGAACTGCAGTTGTTAAATAACACTCATGAACTGAATAATCAACTAAATTACAATACACAGCACAGCCTACCTCCAAAACCCACTATAACCTCTCTCAGAGCGACCAATTGCTACTCCCACCCTCACGTTTCCAATTAAAATATAAAAGTGCATATGAAAAACACATACATTATGGGATTTGGAGGTTGACTGATGAACTCACCTTCTTAAGATGTGGTTGCATGTTTTTGTCAGACCAGAGGTTGTGAAGGAGACATCCTGCCGCCTGATATGACTTTTGCAGGTATCTGTTAAAGCAGCGCACAAACAACCAGTTAACTTCTATTTATACACCTAAAGTACATCTGTTTTTTCATCACTCCAAACTTACTGCTCTTCATTAAGCTTAACCAGTGCATTGATCAGGTCAGACTTTAGACACTTTCTTCCTCTCTCAGTGTCCACCATCAACAGCTTGTATGCAGTGTTGCAGTTCATCACTATGGAGCTGTCGGATTCGGATTTCAGATTAGTGTTGTTCAAGATGCCAGAGCTAAAGTTATCGAGGAACCAGGGAAGAGCATTTGAAGCTGCTGCAAACACACAACACAATTCAGTTGGAAACCTAAAGAAAGTCCATGCTTGTATCATACAGTACAGCAGGAACTAGTTATATCAACAGCTCAGCCAACTGATTGAGTACAGTACACCTGCAACATGC
This sequence comes from Microcambeva bendego, assembly GCA_034509265.1. Lineage (NCBI taxonomy): Eukaryota > Metazoa > Chordata > Actinopteri > Siluriformes > Trichomycteridae > Microcambeva > Microcambeva bendego. Next base: position 10,699,625 of record JAYDZG010000043.1, read on the forward strand.
AACATTTCTACCTGGCTTCAAATTCAAGATTTGTAAAGTTCTCTAAAACTGCCATTAATAATTTTCACAGTTAATGGACCATTAAAAGCAATAATGGTATGTAATTAGTTTAGACATTGATGTGCAGACAAAAATTACAAACACTATCTACACCGATGGCCAAAAATGTGGAAACATCTAAGCATTAAAAAAAACATTGTTATTAATGCTCTCAAGTTCTCTTGCTATGATCCATAATGAAAAATAATTTATGGCAATTAATAACTAATAAGCATAATATTAACTAAAATATCTTGTTTCAAGACTTAGTAATACCACTAGCTGGTATAGTAAGCTTAAAATATATTAATGATGCTGCCTTTAAAATAATGAGCAAAAGTACCGGAAGCAATGGAATACTAAAAAACACTACTTCATGTTTAGTAATTAAAGGCCAAGAGTACTCGTCTTTTATGAAGTAAGGAGCGAGCAAATGCACATACTGACATAGGTTGACTCTACAGAGAGTAACAGTCAGTGGCAGTACAGACCTAACCAACACGAGTAATGTGTATTTTTCACTTTTACAGATATTATATAAATAATCTATTTTTCTGGTGTAAATTAATATTTACATTTATAGCAGTAATGATTTTATCCGAAGTGCTTTACATGACTAAATGTAATGCGGACAATTTACAACAAAGATTAGGGGCCCAACAGTCACAACTAGGCTGATAATTTGCCCTTCAACATTCTGATCACTAAGCTACCTTTGGCCTATTATTACAAAAGGCAAGCTCATTCCAAACTAACATTACTACCAACAGTGACAGACCACAAAAAGCAACAGTTATGCTCCAGGAGTGTTGTACAATGCATGACCCTGAGCTCTGACAGAAAAGCTGGGATATACAGAAAATAAAACATGTACATAGAACAAATAAAGACATTCTACTCTCTCAAATGTGTCAATAAAATGCATTTATAAAATAGTAAATACATATAGGATTATTGGAAAAGTGTGTATATGTGTGGTACCTATTGTTTTGTGAAGCTGTGGTGCTTGGGAGAGATTCCCCAACAGTGTCATGATGTTATTCTTTACATTTGTGTTCTCTGAGTTCAGCGCAGGTGCGATATGATTCAGACCATTCAACCTCTGTACGATAATGAGACTTATTAGTTCTGACACCTGAAACACAAATATACACACTCGTTTAAGGAAATACAAAGTATTTTTATTTGTATGAACCGCTGCTTTCACATTATCACCACATAAAAAACCTTCTTTATCCTTAATGCTTCGAATAGTCAAAAAAGGTGAAAATCAGAAGGTGCTAAAGCCAGACTATAAGCTCTCTGTCTCAGACACGACTAATTACTCCTCCCACCCTCACCGGTTCCAACGAAATATAAAAGTGCAGAAACGTTTTGAAGATCCTTTATATTATTTCTTGCACTCTCTTTGTGCTGATAACCTACATACTTTTTAATACATGCCAAATTATATTTCACTCCTCTTAATAATAAAGTAATTAATTACTCGTAAATTCACGGTTCAGGATTTGAGGACTTCCGTGGGTTTTTCTTTTGGAACCTAACTAATAATAGTTCACGAAAACCTCCACAATGTCGTGAAAATCATTAATATGGTTTTATCATGGCAATACATACTATCTCATGGTTTGAAAACTACATTATTAAGAACAATATCATTTACTAATCTTGTAAAACAAATATAAATGTAAAATTTATTTTACTTAAACTAAAAAATGACAACAGGATTTAAGCACCACTTTACATTATTTTTAAGGGTATTGTGTTTTGATGGCATATTTGATATTTGGGATAAAAACAGGCATTTATAGGCATGTGGAGGCTCTTGGAACAAAGTTTGGGGTTTACTGTATGCATACACTGACCAGGCACAACATTACAACACCTGACTGAAGAACTAAATAACTATATAGAGATTATCTATTCATCTGTTAGTAGGTGGGATATATTAGAAAACAATATAATTAATGGATAGACAACTTTTTGGTCCTATGTACCAAAACTGCAATGGTCAGTATGTATAAATAAAAAAGTCAAAAATTATCAAAAGTGTTGAAGATTAAATATATTAAAGTCTGTGAGTCCTGTGTACGTAAAGACAATCAATGCCCCTTACTGGTGCATTAATAACTTGCATAAGCTAGGTAAAATATGTTGTAAAAAATACAGTGACTTGCTTCACAGATCTCTGAAAGAGCATGTTCTAGCCTCACCCTAGGATTGTTGGCTGAGGAAAGAAAATCAAGTCAAGTCAAGTCAAATGTATTTGTACAGTGCTTTTTACAATAAGCATTGTCCCAAACAACTTCACATAATCCAGAACCAAAAGCACCCGAAGGCATCAGTGGCCTAGAAATAAAACCCAAATATTAAAGGAATAAACCTTAACGGTGTCTTCACATATAGTTCCTTTCAAATTAACCGAACTCAGTTCTGTTAAAGTGGACCAGAAGGGGGACCAGCTGCAAATAACCTCAGTGATTTTTGTATTCACACTGTAAGTGAACTTTAAAGAGGACTGAGTTCTTTTTCTTGTCCTCTTTGACACTGGTGAGATCTCAGACAACACCATTGCTCAGCACTCAGTGTCATGAATCATGTGTTCAAAATGAGCACTTTTCATGGCCATTTTGGGCAGATCAAGAATCTTGTAGAAGACTGTAATTTCTGTGGATTAATGTCTATATCCTGGAGGAAGGGATTACTGATTCAGGGGTAAAACATGAAATGAAATTAATTGCATGAATATATGCATTAATAATAATAATAATAATAATAATAATATGATGATGATGATGAAGGCATATGATGTTTTTAAGGTAATCATTAGCCACTTTATTTTTCTATAAACACAAAACAAAAATTAAAACACACCACATTTTAGACCGCATAGTAAAACGTAACTGGCCTCAGTAGTAGCAGTAGGCTATATAGAAAATTTCAAATGAAAATGCAGCCTATACTATAAACAATGTAGCATAATTACAAAAGGCAGTATAGGAGTGTATAACAAAAAAGTATTGTCTGAATTGAAAATGAAAAATTCACCAAATAAATTATGGATGCTGTGAGAACTTTTTCAATAAGGAAATGTTCTTATGTTCATTATGCATGGTAATCAAGTATGAAGAGGTAACAGACTGAACAGGGATTCATCCTCCATGGGTGCCCTAGAGGATAACAGTAATTAATTAAAATTAAATTATAAAACCAAAATTAACAAAAGGTATAATAAGTGAAAATAATAAAGAATTGAATTCCCATCATTGTACGGTATTTAAAATGCTCTTCAGGAAGTAGGTGAAGATGCAGTTAATATGTAACATTTAGTTATCATTACGAGTAAGATGTCAAAACACTATCTGGAAACACACACCTGTCGGTGTACTTTTGAATGTGTGTGATTTTAAAGCTTTCAGAAGGCATTTCATACAACTGTGATAAATATAGCTACTTGAGAAACCTGTTGTCACATTACATTACAAGTTAACAGAAAGTCATACATCAATATCATGCAAAAATGCTGAACAAGTTTCTGGGCCCGAGCTCATCTTAGGTGTAAAAATCTAAGTTGCATCATGAAGATAACACAGCCAACAGTGGCCATGAACTTTTGAGTGACTGACTTATTTCATTTAAGCAAGAATGGGAAAAATTACATCTCAATAAAAAACGATTATTATTTTTGTAGCATTTAAATGTCACCAGCTTTTTTGTAAATGTAGTTTGTACATACTACTACTGAACTATGATGTGTTTGCTCAGTATACACCATAGGCTTTAATTATACCTCAGAGTTCTGTTTATGTCATGAATCCAGCCCTTTTGTGCTGTTTGTGCCAAACCCCAGTCTCTGAGAGCACATGATTGAAGAGGCTTTTGTTTATGTCTACACCTCCTCATTTTCATTGGTCAATGCAGCCAATGATCCACAGCTGCTCCTTGTTTCAGGAGTAGATGTAGATCCTGCAGTAGAGACTATTTGGCTTGTTCAAGGCTCTGATTTGAAGTAATCCTTTTAAGTATTATTGTCTCATTCAAGCAGGCTTGTGTTTGCTTAGGGTTTAGGTTTGGTAAGATTCATGTTTCACATTTAGCTTAGCAGGATCACCAAGGCAAACTCAAGGCAAAACTGCTCCAGCTCCTTCAAGTTAGGTGAACAGCAATCTTCAAGTCTGACCACAGATTCTCAATTGGATTAAGGTCTGGGCTTTGACTAGGCAATTCCAAAACATTTACACGTTTCCTCTTAAACCACACGAGTGTTGCATAGATGTGTTAGATGTGTTGGTTTTACGCCAGACATAGCATCTTCCTTGGTGGCCAAAAAGTTAAATCGGCCCTCTCTTGGTAGGTTTGTTGTGGTGCCATGTTTTTCCATTTGATGATAATGGATTTGATCATCAAAAGGAATAAAAACATGGCGGTGAGATTTGGATTTTTTTATAACCAAACCCTGACTTTGTTTTGGAGATTTCCGTGACCTTCATGGTGTTGTTTGGGTTCTGATCGTGATCGCCCCTTATCACTCAGCTTCTCAGAACTCATTTTGGTCGGGATCAACAGGACACCAATCGACTATGTCCTTCATTTCTAAATCAAACCGCTAAGAATGAGAAAACCTACATTAAATGATGGCACTACCCGCATGGACAGTGCTGCTCTAATCTATTATTGTTTTTTCAGCAATCAATTAGTAGAAGCAGGTAAAAACCCAAGTTTCTGAAGCAAAAAATAGGGTGTTGTTTAAAATCTTACATCGTTCCTCTTGGCGGTGAGGTTGTGAAGTGCTCCACAGCAAGCCTCCTGAATGGTAGAATTCTTGCTGTTTTTCAGCAGAAGCAGATATAACTGCAGTGTCTGTGAATGAATAAGTCTATCCTTGTCTTGGGGATCGCGTTCCTCCAACAGGTTCAAGTCTACAACACTCTGAAAGTCAGTAAAAACATATTAATTGTACAACTGATGAGGATCAGAACATTAATGACTTTAAACTGAAGATCAGGAAGACCCCACAATAGCTGCAGTTTTAGAAAAGCTGCAGTTTCATCTAGCCATCACAATTTGACCTTTGTAAAACTCGCTCAACTCCTAACGCTTGCCCATTTTGAGGGTAAAACATTCACTTGCTGCATAATACAGTGCATCCAGAAAGTATTCACAGCACTTTTCGCACATTTTGTTATGCTACAGCCTTATTCCAAAATAGATTATTCCAAAACGAATTATTCAATTTTCTCAAAATTCTACACACAATACCCCAAAAGGAAAAAATGTTTGGAATTTATTAATATTGATTCACAACGTTTGCTGAATATTTTGTGGAAGCACCTTTAACAGTAATTACAGCCTCAAGTCTTTTTGAATAGGACGCTACAAGCTTGGCAAACCTATTTATGGGCAGTTTCTCCCATTCTCCCCTTCCTTCCAGAACCTCTCAACCTCCATCAGGTTGGAAGGGGAGTGTCGGTGCACAGCCATTTTCAAATCTCTCCAGAGATTTTCAATCAGGATCAAGTCTGAGCTCTGGCAGGGACACTCAAGAACATTTACAGAATTGTCCTGAAGCCACTCCTCTGTTATCTTGGCTGTGTGCTTAGGGTCATTGTCGCGTTGGAAGGTGAACCGTCGCCCCAGTCTGAGGTCCAGAGTGCTCTGGAGCAGGTTTTCTTCAAGGATGTCTCTGTACATTGCTGCATTCATCTTTCCCTCAAACCTGACTAGTTTTACACTTTCTGCTGCCAAAAAAAAAACCTCAGCGTGATGCTGCCACCACTATGCTTCACTGTAGGGATGGTACTGGCCAGGTGATGAGCGGTGCCTGGATCCCTCCCCACATGACGCTTGCCATTCAGGCCAAAGTATCCAAGAATTTTGTTTCTCACAGTCTGAGCTTTCTTAGGTGCCTTTTGTCAAACTCTGAGCAGGTTGTGTTTAGCCTTTTACTCAGGAGTTTCTTCCGTCTGGCCACTCTAACATACATGAATGTAATCTATTTTGGAATGATGATGCAACATAACATGTTACAGGGGGAAAAGTGAAGCACTGTGAATACTTTGCGGATGCACTGTATATCCCACCTACTTCCAGGTGCCATGATGAAGAGATAAAGTGTTATACACTTCACCTGTCGGTGGTCATAATGTTATGCCTGATCTGTGTGTTTTTGCAATTAAGTGGGTATCTGTGAGTGTGGATGCAAGTGTAGTGAAAATATTTATCACGGACATCAAATCTTACAATTGAAAGCTTATGATTATTCTGTAACAACATAGCTGTTTCCAGTGTGACTTACCTCTTTCATTTTGTGACTCTGGTTGTTGAAGCAGCCGATGGGACCAATGTCTGTGAGGTTATCAGACTCTGAAAACCTTAACATTTTCCTGAACAATGAAGGTTCCTCTGAATCAAGATGATAGGTGAGGTTGTGTAGAATACACACACAGTTCTCCACAGACTGTGAACAGACAAAAATTGTTAGACTAAAACATTTTTAGCATTTTAGGTGTTTGTGAAACTTGAATGAATGATGCTATAGCTATAAAACCTCTCAAGCTGACTTTACATGTAATAAAGTAAGATATGATTAGATGGCCTTAAATTATCCCCAGGGAAATATTTAAGTGTTACAGCAGCTTACAAAAAGACCAAAAAATGCAAAGTGTTTACACATATTGTCATGAAAAAAAAACATGTTTCACAGTTTTTCAATGTAGGGTTAATAAATGGTAAGTTTCTATATTTTTCCAATGTATGAGGAGGTATTTGACCAAAATGAGCAGTCATTCAATTCTAATTCGTATTCTAGGTTATACAATAAAACAGCACTGCTCATTTTGGTCAAACACATCCCTATTCATTGTAAAAATATAGAAATGTATCATTTTGAAGTACAGTCTTATTTTTTCCCTCAGCTGTACATTAAAAATCAGTAAGGTTCATAGCACGTACAGTTCCATCAAGAAAAACTAAGCCCAAGCTATAAGTAAATAAAGGGCTTACGTTTACATTTTCGACATTTACTTTTATCCAAGTATACAATCTGAGCAATTGAGGGATAAGGGCTTTGCTCAAGGGCTCAATAGTCACAACCTGATGTGGCTCAAACTGGCAACCTTATCATTACAGGTCCAGTACCTTAACCACTTGGCTACAGCATGCCCCAGATTCACCCCCCTCTGTTTCCAGACATTAAAATTTACGTCTGTGTAGACACAAGATTAGACAACGTGTTCTGTATGTTTTATGTATTTTGTGATTGGTAAAATATTGCACCCATACATCATGAACACTTCCACATGGTATATTTGAAAGCTTTATAAACCACAAATGTTCTAAATATCTTTTATGAATTTTCTTTTCACTTTTTACTGGCAGATTACCAATACATAAATTATTAATAATTATGATTTCTCTTTATAGTAGCAGACAGTAGCAGAAGTAGCAGAGCAGCAGAAGTACCTTCTCATCACAATTATTTTCATCAAAAGAGAACTGCATGTGCTTGACCAGCGAGTCAATAAGGCCTTTACAGTTGCGCAGAGCTTGCCTGGCCAAAGGGTTGCCAGAGCTCAGATTCCTGTAGGTAGAAGAAGTGAACAGGCCATGGTTAAACAACACGTTTTTTTTTTCTCTTGGCATTTCCTTAATCCTCTGGGTTTTACTTAAGCCTGATTCACACAGAGCATTCTCACGTTCACGTACCCAATACCAAAGCAACATTATCATGAGAACATTCAAAAGATTTAATGAGAATGTGTTGAACGTGCCTTAATGTCGCAAACGAATAACCAGGGAACACAGAATCTCCCAGACATGAAGTTTAAACCGATCTTCACTAGCATAAGAATGATCCCATAATCATTTTTCTTCATCACTAAACACAACGCCTTTTAACACCACACTTTATCCCAAGCAGGGTCGCAGCAGGTAACAATCTCTCACCTGGCTTTGGGCATCCCTCTCCATGTCTGTCTAGACATGTTGATAGCATCAATAAGATCCAAACCTGATTCTCAGCTGTAATAGGCCGATTGTATTGTATCCTGTTGTTCGTATCGTTTTCTGGGAGGCTAAATTCTATGTTTGTTGTTAAAATGCCAGATTAATCTTTTTCCTCCTTTATCATAGACACACACTCATAACACAAGAGACATATAATTATCTTTCTTTGTAAACTTTTTTTTCACTGGCTTTTGTACACTGGATTACTTGTAATTATTTCTCAATATTATCTAGTGGCAGGATGCAATCCCTTTGCAAGTCACAATGTGGGATTTTACAGTGTATTTTAATTGTTCTACCCTTGCTAACAGTTTACCCCTCTTTCTCAACTAAACGGACAGCTCCCTAAAAAATACTGTTCGGTCAGATCTATTTGCTTCCAAGCTGTACAATGTATGAATAAGATTGGACTAAGACTACAAAATAAAAACAGTATTATAACAATCATGCACATAGCTTCATCAAGTGTTACATTTGGTACAAAATGAAATGTAACTAAACCAGAGTTAGCATTTGGTGTAAATAAACTAATTGCTACAAAGGATAACCAGTTTTTAATTACAGAATAATGCTAAATTTGTAACTGTAATATTCCAACATACCCGCTAAGCAACAAAACAAATGTCTACCACGGGTCATGCTTCTGTATTGAATAGCAGAATTCATAGAGGAACACAATAAGCAAGGAGGTCCCACAGATGCAAAACTGGGTTCAAATTCAGGGACTTACTGAGCCAGGGGAGTACTTATGATATATGACTTCCTTCCTGGTTATAAGAATGTGATTTACAGTGTAATTATGTAACTATTGCAAACAAAAACATTCAATTATTGTAAATATTAGGGAAATTTTATTTTATACACATGAACTCGAATTAAATAAACAACTGCAGTCATGCTCCACCTTTTACCACAATACAGTATTTTTGAGTTCAGCATTTGGAATGTGTTTTTGTGCCATCTCTGAGCTTCATTTTGATAAACAGGGCACGCCTGGCAAAAAAGTAATATGGCATGAAGTCAACCTGTCACACGTGGTATCTGGATGGATTTATGTTTACATAATTGAAAAGTATGCCTATAATCATACTGACTGCTGCCAGCTGTTAGATATTTCGGGGATCCGTGGCTGTCTGAGTAACAGACGAATATGAGCAGTGTACACCATGATGAAAGCACTTCATTTAGTAAAGTTTCTATTTGTAATGATTAAATGTTACCATACATTATGTTTAAGTGATGATTCCATAAATAAAAAATGTAGACAGTATACAGGAAACATTCCAGTCCTTGCTGTAAGCTACCAAAAATGATCTTCCTGGCGGTTAGTTTTTTAATAAACCAAGGGATCTCTCCTCACCGTAGGCATCCTGTAGCATTGCAGAAGATCTCATTGTGCAGGTTATAATTGATGTCTGTCTCTGAGTTTGTTGCATATGGCTGCAGAACTTTCTGAGTGAGAATCGGCAGACTCGGTAATAGATCGGGTTGAATGGTGTCTGCTGAGGACAGGTTCCACAGAAGACCTGGAGATGAATAACAGGAGAACTTTGAGATTGTGTGATCTGAACATTACAGGTAAACTAAGTGTTTGGAGTAGAAATGGTAAAACTGGCCTTAACCTTATAGGCAAATTGATATAAAACAAAATGAACAATGCTGGGTTACGATGATTGGCTATTGTACAGCATCACCTGACATACTTCGATGTCCAAATGTACTTGTACAAATAGCACTTTTAACAACATACATTGTTTTAAATTACAGCTTTACACAGTCCATCACAGAAAGACCAAAAACTAAGGAGCAGCAATACAGATACCTATTGTGGTCATATGGACAGATACTCCAGTCTCTGCATGGGAACTCTGCAGCTCCTTCAGGGTTACCTTTGGTCTCTGTGCTGCCTCTCTGATTAATGCCCTCCTTGAATGGTCTGAGAGTTTTGGTGGGTGGCCATCTCTTGGCAGGTTTGTTGTGGTACCATGTTCTAGCCATTTGATGATCATGGATTTGATGTTGCTCCGG
>JAYDZG010000043.1:10709795-10722955 GCA_034509265.1 Microcambeva bendego
TACCTAGATGCCAGTACCAAATTACCAATTGATGAAGACCTGGAAATGAAATATTGTTAGATATTTTTGGCCATTTTTAGGATTTAGCAGACACCTTTTTTCAAAGCAACGTACATTGCAATATACAGCCTGAGCAATTCGGGGTTCAGGGCCTTGCTCAAGGGCAGCAACCTAGCAGTGAACCAGCGACCTTCCGAATAATCCTCCAGTACCGTAACCACTAGGCTATGACTTGCCCTTCTCGACTTAAATATCAAATGAGGGTTACAGCCCTTAAACGATTTAATCATATTGTCCACGTTACCAAGCAACCGTGCATTTTAAGATTCTAGGTCTAAACACAGTCTTTGGAATCTGTGGAATGAAAGTAATGGATACTAATGAAGTAAGACTGAAAACATGAAACTCACCATTTTTACAGCTCCATTTGTCATGGAGCTTTCAAACCTGGAGGCTGATCCATCTTGATGATGGGAGTACTTAAAATCCAGGAACACACTGTCACTCTTAGGACCTAATGAGAAAAAGAATGTCGTTATTTGTTGGGCCATTTGTAAAAGCTGTTTTTTGTTTCCTTAGGTGACAGAGCTGTGTTTTAGGCTATTTTGGGTTAAGTACAAAAGCTCTCTTTTTGTTACCATCCATATACACTGGTGGCCAAAAGTCTTTACTTTGCTCCCATGTAACTCACTACTTATTTAATCTGTTTACCATGATTTAAATATATATATATATATATCCTAGTTTGTTTACAACTTTGTATTTAAGTCAAATGACAGTGAGGAGGCATGTATGTGTATTGCGTCATCACGTTTGCTCATTATTTTAAAGACAGAATCACTATTATCTATACTTTTAATGCTGAGTACTATCACTAAGCCTTCCAATGACTAACAAGATATTTTGGGGAAAAACAATTGTCGTAAAATTCTGCAAAAATGAATTTTACTAATAAATGTAGTGTTTATACTGTGCAGCTTTCTCATCGTGGATCATAGCAAGAGAACTTGCTAACTTGCGAGCATTGATAACAATGTTTTTTTTAAATGCTAGATGTTTCCACAGTTTTGACCACCGGTGTGCATCTTAATAATCTACTGCTATGAAACTAACTGCAATTAGAGTACATTTACAATTTCAGCATTAATCTAAAGTGAATTACAGTATTGTGACTGCATGTAGTTTAAGCAATAATGAGGATTAAGGGCCCAACAGTGGCAACCTGACAGTAATCTGTGCATGAACTGTATATGTACTAAGCCTGTCAAAAAGATTCCACTATTATGAGGTCCCGATCCTTTACAGTTAATAGTGATTTTAATCACTACCCTGTCTTGTTGTTGTTCTAGTTTCAAGCTTCAATGGCCATGCATCTTCTCTTTAAATGTAATAAAGCAGCTGCTATCCTGACCATATCCACGTGGTTTACCACAGTCACTTTGTCTTCACTACTAGAGATCCTTGGAAAATTTGAGGCTAACTCCTCCTCCAACACGTGTGCAGTCCTTACATACCCCCTCTTTTCACCCCTGCTTTCTGTACAGGTGCCTCAATCTGCTAACCAGGGTCCTTGCATAGTGTATAAAGACCCCACCCACTTAGTCTGGTCATCCCGCCCAGCAGACACAGTGTCCAATTATTGTTTGCAGCAGATACTGCTAGTTGTGCCCTGTAAATGACATCCAGCGTACTAGTGTCAGAGTCGAGGTTTTTAGAATCTAAGTGCTGGTGTGATGGCAGAATGTCCTAGTTTTACCACACTGTAACAGGTCAGGGTTGCAGTGGGTCTGGTTCCCCCAGAATCACAGGGTGCAAAGCAGTAACACACCCCGAACAGGAAACATTTCCATCGGTGGGCCTTGAGCAAGCCCTAGTATATCAGTTTATTGTCTTTCAGGAAAATGTTTTATTTTTACCTACTCTTAATAATTATTAGGATACGACATACTTGTCATTGTAATTATGCAATAAATATTTGATGGTTGCTCTCAGCAAGACCACCCGTAACCATAATAATAAAAACTAGGCACAACATAAAATAAGATAAAATAATAGAATGTATAGGGTATTGACATGGCGACAACTAGTTGTTAATGTGTAGGTGGAGGAACAGGATGAGAATTTGATATGCCTTTGATGGGTTGGGGCACTGGTTGTATTCCTGGCCTGTGTCCAACATGATATGTACTTTTTATTGTTAGGTACTGAAAAGACATTTGTATTAAACACTTACAGCACAGTGATTGTTTTCCTATGGTAGAAAACATGGCCTGGTGAATTAAATAATACTAATGATCACTCAATAATAACACTTTATCCATTATTTGTGAAGGGTATACTCGTACCAGCACCAAATTATTCCTAAATAAATGAATGCCACATTATGAAGATTTACAATTTCATATTGCATTTTTATTGTTCACATCATATGACTAATTGAGTACTTTTGATGGTTTGTCATTTTTAATTAAATGTATCACTGTATCCTGGTCAGGGTTGCACAGGGCTTTGAAGCAACCCCCCCCACTCTTCCTTTTTCCTAGACACAGTCAAACGTCTATGTAGAAGCCTGGATGAAAGAAAGAACGGCAAGACTCAAACCCGGATCACATTGATAGTGGACAAGAGTTATAGACTGCCCCATCACTTGAATGTAATTTGACACTTGGGATGCAAAAATGCCACTGCCGATGCCCCAAAATTACGAGTGATCTCAACGCTAATTTAAGAACAGCAGCCTAAGCCAAATTAGAGGTACAAACTTCTAGCAACTAACGCTCTCCCACCAAGACTTTTGCTTGCTTATCATAAACAAATATTTTAAACCATGCTGATAACATTGAAAGTTATTGAAAGATTCAAAATGAACAAAATTTAAATACATACACAAATTCTATTAATCCTGTTAGTTATGATTAACCTTTGTGGTATAACAGAGCTGTGTTGTATAACAGAGTATAATGAATACTGCATGAGGATTAAACGGACACCATATATTTTCTGTCAATGATTATACAGGGCAGTTCACTCTTTAAAAAAATATCAATTATCAAATATTCCAAAGAATCTAACCTCATATTTAAAATCCATTAGCTCCTGCCCGTCAACACAACTGTATTCTTAAGCCAAGAACAAATAGAAGTAAAAAATTATTCATTTTTAGCGTTTTTAACTTTTTTACATGTATGGATTGTGGGTTTAATTCTTTATCTGTAGGTAAAAGTGAATATCAAAAAAACTATGAAAAAATAAAAAAATGATTTCAGTCTTTGTAATGAGTTTCTTCATTGGCTACTACAGCTGTCAAAACACAGTAACTTCTCCCTCTATCAGTGTGTGTGTGTGTGTGTGTGTGTGTGTGTGTGTGTGTGTTTACCAAGCACTTACACTGATTTACATAATGGAAAGAAAGAAAGAAAATGTAAATGTGTGTGTGTGTGTGTGTTTACTCTAGTGTCTCTGGTGGTAACTACTATCTGCTACCAGCCAGCAAACTTACCAATAACTAACTAAGTAATGTCATATTTTGCTCAGTTTTTTGCCTGTCATGAAAAGCTGGGTGTTTAGAGATACCTGTTTTTCATTGGACAGCAATGATATGCTTTAAAACCTTTAATGATATTTCAATAATATTAAATAGTATACTGAACATAAATAAAATAATTAAATATATCTTAGATGTTTGTGAAAATCTAACCTTATATAATTTAAAATTAATTATATGGCACCTCCAGAACTGAATTTATTGGCATAAGTCAATTGGACCCCCCCCCCCAAGGAACTTTTGAACTGGTGTATTGCTAAGTACTGAAAAGACAATGTAATTGTAATAAACACTTACAACACATGGTAATTATGTTCTAGGGGTGCAAAGACCTAATTTTTGAACTGAACGAGACTATCACTCAATAACCATGATTAATGATGAGTCTACTCTCCTTATTTACGTTTACATTTTCAGCATTTAGCAGACGCTCTATCCAGAGTGACTTACATAGACTTACAAATACTTCCATAGTAGACATTACTGTACTCTAGTTAAAGTAAAGAACCGTTCAAAAATACAAGCTCTGATTAACCCTGTCAGACCCCCCACCCCCTTTGGTATGTTGGTATCAGTGTAAGTGCTTGATAATGAGATGCGTTTTTAGTTGTTTTTTGAAGATAGCAAGAGACTCAGAAGTTCGGACAGCCAAGGAAAGCTCGTTCCACCACTTCGGTGGAAGTACCGAGAAGAGCCTTGATGCTTGCCTTTCTCGAGTCCTGGGTGGAGAATCGAGTCAGGCTAGACTGTTGGCTCTGAGGTTGCGTGGTACCGTGTGGGGTTTGATTACATCCTGTATGTGTCTTGGTGCTGCTCCATTTTTGGCTTTGTAGGCGAGCATCAGGGTTTTAAACTGAATGTATGCAGCAACTCCTTATATTTGCACTAAATACATCTTAAATAAAAAATATCCTATTCTAATTATATATTTTTTAATTTTTTGCAAATTCATCAACTAGTTCTACTAACACTGGGTCACATGACAGGGAACATTTTAAATGGAGGACATACAACATTGAATATAATTACAATATACTGTGCTTCCTATACTTTTAATGATATTATGTAGTATACTGTACACAGACCAGTGAGATTAAAATAAATTGCCGCTCAGAGAGTCTCTGCTTTGTTTGCACGGCAAAGCAACACGATTCAGCATTAAAAATATTTTATTACATGACTGAAGGAGAAATGAAAGTACTGAACTCTATTACCAGATCAGACTTGGTGTATATGCTTCATTATAATTATTACTATTTGTGTGAGAGAGAAGACTTGGCTGCTTTAAGCTACTGGCTGTAATTAAGAGCTTTTATATTCATATTGTATTCATGTCATGGAAAACATGAGATCAGGACATCCGTCTTTGCAGCACAGGGTTAAGTAGTCATATTTGCTCTACAGTACTGTCCTGATAAAGCGTGGGAAATTTCATGCTATGTAAATTAACTTCTGAGAAAGCAGCAAAAGTCTTGCTTGAAGGGTTAACTTTTTTTTGTTTCAAAAACTTAGTAGTTATTATATTATTTTCATTTCGAATATTTTTGTTGATTAACAGGAATCCTTTAGGCAACCTCGCTCTCTTCAACTAAAACACTGCACTGAAAAAACCCCATATTTGCTCAAAAGAATTTGTTATTTATTAGTAGTTTCTTTCCCTACATGTGTTCGTATTTTTGTAAAATCAGACATGAGCTGAAGAGATCCATTACAGAGGTGAAACCCGCACACACACTTACACACTTTTACAGCCTTACATTACAGACCTACACCTACATTAATCTTTGGCAAATCCTTCGAGACATCATTTATTACAGAAATGTGTTGTTTGGCTTAGTTTCCTCATTTATTATGCTCAAACAATTCAAAAACACACAAAATGGGCAGTGTTCAACAGTAATGTAGGAATGTGTAGTATACTATATGTCAAAACATTTACAAAAAGTTTCATTCAAGTTGAGCATGATGGTGTGACTGTAAAGATTACGAGCATAAACTATACATTTCATATTTCAATTTAATTTATAATTTCTATCTATCTATATACGTATTTATTTTAAAAACTGACATTTTCTAACATTGTTTAATAAATTGTAGATATTATGTTGATATATAAGAAACATCTACATGCCTTTTTTAAGGATGGCAAACTCCTAAAAGTCATTCCTAAAGTGAATGCCACATATTGCCATTACCAGGGTCCTTACTTTTAATAGCTGCACAGGGTGTATTCTGGGATGTTGTGTGGGTTCTGTGTTTCCCATTAAACCCTAGAAAAGAGTGACTTGGCCCATGGGACCCTGGTTGAATCTTTTTCTCAGTCTGTGAGAAGGTATGCATGTTGCCACCTTGTATGGTCCGGTTTCCTCCTCATCACTAAGCCTAAAACTTACAATGGCTGATTTGGCCATCTACATTGCTCCTAGATGTGTGTGAGAAAGTAAATGATTTGTACACCCTGGCCTTCAGTGAATTGAAGTGGTGTCTGGGGTGTGCTCCTGCATTATGCATAGTGATTTTGGGTGGAACCTCTCCAGCTGCAGTATTCAACTGACAATAAAATAAAAAGTTAGATGTAAAAGGGAACTAACATTTTAAGGTGATATGTCACACCTCTAAACACATTTTCTTCAACATAAAAAGCTTTTGAAAGATGATGAAAATTATTATTTAGTAGTTGATGCAAATAAATGAAAGATGTTAGAAGTGTAGCACGTTTGTTTCGGCTTCCAACAGGTTACTGGTGTGTTATTGAAAGACTGTTTAACCATAAGTGGTCCGGAAAGCATTCTTAATGGTTTTTTAGATATGTTCTTAGTCAATATTTGTTTTAATAAAGCCTAATGAACTGCGCAAGTGAAAACCACCTTATGCTGCGATCACAGTCATGAAACAAAGCTGGCTTCACTTTGGTCTATAAATAACTTTATAAATAACTTCTCATTAAGATGGGTTCAGTATCTTACTGGTAGGAGAGAGGGTTAGTGGCGATCCTCTGCTTCCGTACTTGCTCTTTTTCCTTCTCATGGTGTTGACCTGCTCCAGTACGCGCTCCTGTCCAGAACGGTAGGAGCCCTCGGAAGGCAACGCCAGAGAGGTCTCGGTTACCTCCATGGTCGTTAAATTCGATCTTAAGGGATCCATAATAAATTTAGCTCATGCACACTTGTGTCTCGTCAAGACAAAAGAAAACGCAGAAGTGAAAAATGGAACGAAGGAGTCGGGTTGAGTTTTGATCCTCCTCCTGACTGAAGTCTACCTGTAGGTGATGGACATTCTGAATCGTTTCAGTGAGTCTAACCGACTCAGCTGAACAATAAGAACCGAATCACTCGGCTCCTTAAACGGCTCCAGGTTCAGAAGCTTAGTCCATTTTCTTTCCCAAACTAAAAATGTCATATTGTTACATTTTATTAAATCCACCAAGCAAAAGACGATTTCCGTACATTCAAACGTGTGCTGGTAAAGCAATACTGACAGGGAGGGAGAGGGAGGCATGGGGGTTTTGGTCTGGTGGTCCCAAACTCTGTAAAGCTGCTTTGTGACAATATCTATTGTAAAAAGCGCTATACAAATAAAATTGACTTGACTTGACGTTGATGTATTATAATGTCCCTAATATGATGTCCCTTTTATTTATTTATTAGGGTTTTAACTTCATGTTTTGCACTTTTGGTTACATTCATGACAGACACACGGTTATTCATTATTCAAGGTTAATCTATACACAATTTTATATTAAACACAGTCGTGCACAATTTTGTCTCTCCAATTAAACTGCAAACTTCACACATAAAGGACCCAGACCACCCCACCTGGGGATCGAACCCAAAACCTTCTTGCTTTGCTAAGCCATCATGCCGACCTGTTGTCCATAATCACCAGAGAACTCATTTACATGTGTCATAGTTGTTACTTGGGATGAATATTTCTCAAGTTGAAGCAACATATTTACTGATACTACAATGTGCAATCTGCATGCTTTTATGTAAACCTTGTCCCATTGTAACCACAGAATTCTGTGGTTAGATTAGAGATGTGGTTCTGCTACAATGGAAGTAACAAGGTAAGTGCATTATGGGCAAACCACAAGCCACATTCTTGTTTTTGCATCCCGTGCTAGAATGTTCATTTACAGGTGAGCAGAAACCATGTATCATGTGCATCTAAAATATGTACGTGTTCTGTGACAATACAAACCAGGTTAAGACGATTATCCAAAAGTTCAAAATAGCTCTTAATGTAACCTGAAATTCTAATCAGTAATCCTATGACTTAAAACATAAAAAACAACACAAAGTTGATATGAGGGAAAAACAGAAGTGCTGAAGAATAAAGAAGAAACAAGTACAAGTCAAATTCAGTTACTATTAAATGTTCTTTGTTGATATCTGAAATGATTATATTATTGTAAATGTTGATAAAATGTCTAATGAAATAAGACTAATAGTACCATTGTAAATATATTTTTACAAACAATATAAATTAGAAAATACAATTTTAAAAGGACAAATATCCGCAAACGTCATATATTGTTTGCCACCTTATTTTTTGGGCTAACTTTACTAAAATTATATTTCATGTGCCCCTGCTAAAATTAAGCTATTCTTGTTTACATACTATATTCTCTAAAAGCAACCTTTCTTTGTTGTTAGCCCACTCAGAGATGTCTTCCTTTTGTGAGATCTCTCACACATTGCATTATTCCCAGCTTACTTGGCTAGCCAGTAATATGTGGCTCTAAAGCTCAGAAGGGGAAGCAGCAGACGGTTCCAATGTGAAAACCCTGTCAGTTATCTAGCATTAAAGGACATGTTTGCTTGTACATGTCTATCAAAAGTACTTAATGACCATGTCATTATATGACAAATAGTTATCATGAGATATTTTTTGTAATTATATGAGATAATCTATGTTCTATCAGAACTAGGACATAACATCTCATAATAAGGACATGCTAAATTGACTTTTTATCTGCTTTTCAGCTTTTCGTTATGAATTTATATTCATATTCATGAAGAGCTCAGATACAAAAAGCAAAGCACTTTAATACGGAATGACGTTTTAGAAAAAGTTAAAATGTGCTTTGAATAGTATTGTATAATATTATACATGCAGTATATAACTTCATAAAATACATCTCATAAAAATTGGCTTAAATTACTACTGTTTGTAAACAAGTAGGTTCATTTTAACCTTTAAACAGCCTGGGAACTTTAACAGTGTTGGCTCAGTGCATAATTGAATTAGACGTGCTGGTTATTTTATTTTAAATGATCACATATGATATAAGTGTAAATTCAATACTTCATACACTTTCTAATCATTTATAAACTAATAACCTTCATTAAATTAAGTAAATATTATTGTTGTTGTTTTATTTTAAATTATCACATATAAGTGTAAATTCAATACTTCATACACTGTCAAATCATATATAAACTAATAACCTTCATTAAATTATGTAGAATATTTTTTTTTTTACAGAAAACAGTGCTTTTAATCAGTTGTTTAAGTTATTTTCACAATAACTGATTTTTATAATTATACTATAATTCTTAATTTAAAGCCTGCAACACATTCTAAAAGAGTTGAGTCAGGGACAATATAAGAGGGGTGAGGTCAGGGGACTTTAGGCCCTATTAAAATATATCACATTATTTGTATTATATAATGTGTGATTATTTGTGCATATTCTGACAAATAGGGGCTTGGTGATCTAGTTCATATAAATGCAAGTGCTCCAAAGAATGTTATTTTAATTGAAATATGCCATTTTTCCTTAAATTAATTTTATTTAAAATTTCTATTGTGTGCATTGATTTACTAGAATTCTATTTCCATGTTCCTTCAATGTGCGCACTGATCCATTTTACATTTTATTGTAAGATTGAATACAAGTTTAAATGCTTTTCACTTATCGATACAAAGCACCAAACTTTTCACGATTCATTGAAACGACTCGCAAATAAAAGAGCCGACTCACACAGCCGACTCGATTCATACAGATAAGGATTACACTTGAAACTCTAACGAGACTTTTGTTGAAATTCACGTTTCACGTTTTCATCTTTCACGTTCTGAACTACTACACATTAAAACCGACCACATTGACTCAAATGTATCACAAACTGTGTTAAATGTGAGTATTTTGCTGTTTCAAGGTGCGTCGATACCTTCCCTCACGTTTCAGAAACACGTGTGTGTTAATAGACAGGCCCGGGCATGGTGGAAGCCTTAAAGAGCAGGAAATCCCAGTGAAAAACAACAGTCAGAAAGATCCGCCGCACCCATGGGCAGGACCAGGGCCGCGTCCAAAACCACACCGTTCTAGTGTGTAAGATGGGTGAGGCTCCTGGAGTGTGTGTGTGAGTGTGTGTGTGTGTGTGTGTTGGGGCGGA
The DNA here is from genome assembly GCA_034509265.1 of Microcambeva bendego. Taxonomy (NCBI): domain Eukaryota; kingdom Metazoa; phylum Chordata; class Actinopteri; order Siluriformes; family Trichomycteridae; genus Microcambeva; species Microcambeva bendego. The sequence goes on from JAYDZG010000043.1 coordinate 10,719,741, forward strand.
TCTCATCATGGTGGATAAGTCAGCCGGTTCCACGTTACAACATGATAATGACCTAAAAACATCATCATTCAGCAAAATGCCAAGACCTGAAAGCAGAGTCAGGAACTTAAACAGGCGTGGGAACAGTGTTGCGCCTAATTTAGACCCAATGTTCTTCTTAAAAGTGATCAGAAGAAATGACAATGACTACAAGATGCTTTAAACATCAATAGAGTTGGAAAGAAATCTGTTTCCACATTTCATTTCCTTCATCTACCCTGTTGGCAGACTCAGGAGATCTTTTGTCCCGAGAGCCATCAGGCTCTACAACTCTTCCCAGAGGGGTCTGAAGAGCAAAGAGAACAGATTAGGACTGAATCTCATTTTAAAATGTTTTAAAACATGTTTAAATCAGAGGTTTATTTTAGACTACTGACACTTTACTGCATGTCCTACACGTCAAAACTCCTGGACACCATATATGCACATTATCTTTTTTCAGTATGTCATTATATGCGCCCCTTGCACATTCATACTATTGCACTGCCGGTTTATCTCGGTTTTTCACTTTATATATTTATAGTGTACTGGACGATTTATAGGTTTTGTTTGTTTGTTTTTATATAGTTTATAGTTTAATAGTTAATCTTTTGCTGAGCCGGTACCTACCTCTTTGTCTTGTCTTGACTGTGCTGTACTAACTGTGTAACTGCTACTGGCTGCTAAATTTCCTTCGGGATCAATAAGGTATGCATCCATCCATCCATCCATATCCATCCATCCATCCATATCTATCCATCCATCCATATCTATCCATCCATCCATTCATCCATCCATCTATCCATCTAGCATTATAAATTTGGAAATGGACCTAAGACTGTTGCACACTACAAATTGGTTCCTTTTCTTGTTTCCATAATACTACTACCAGATGTAAAACGCTGAAGTGCTTGGTGTACATATGGTATATAAACACACAAAAACATGTACCATCACTGTCAAACCACGACTCTGAGTTTAACAGTAACATGTTGTGTTTACCTCAAATGGGTAACGATTCAGATCATCCAAAGCAGTATATTTAGATATTCAGTGCAGTATGGTACAAGAATGTTTTACTCATCAACAGCAGTGATTAAAATATGGAGTTTTTATATTTTGAAATATGCTCCATGCTTACATGTAATGCTTTTAATCCCGACTGCAGGGCAGCCTGTTTAACAGTACTTAATCACCCACACAATCATGCACACATTTCCTCTCCTAATGATTTAATGTGAAATTAATGTATTTATATTTAATAAAGTAACATGACAATTGATCACACATTTGGATGGTACGGCTATTTTTGTTGCAGTGTCTCTTGTCGATTTATTTGTCTATCTACTTTTCATGATGTGGTGGGGATTGGACCATGAATACCATTAAAGCAATCATAAGTCACAATTCATAGTTTACCCAGATCCTGCTAGCCCAGCTTGTCAAAGAAAGGGTGATTATTGGTCTGATCTCCTACAATTTACAGGTTACAAACTCAAACAAATGATCATTTGGCACCCAATATAGCTAGCCTAACCCTGAATCTTTACATATATCTGCCGAAACATATATATATACTTATAGTTAAAGAACTAGATACATCTTTGTAGTATAAAAATTTGGTTGGAAAAATGTGAAGGTGTAAATATTTCTGTAATTTATTTACATCATCAAATATGTTTATCTAGTGAATACATTCAATATTTAATGACAGCTTTATTCACTAATAACTCACTCTCATGTACTTGGAATTTAGAGCTGCTAATCCACCTGCACCAATTTTTGGCATCACAGTGTTAAAAGGCCACTGACGTGTGTGTGAGACTGTGTGTCCACATCAACTTGCTTACAAGTGATTTCCAATCCATCCCCAATGTGTTCGTAAAGGCTGAGGTCAGGGCTCTGTGAACTCACTGAAGTCCACACCCAACCCAAGACATTCACCAAAGTTGGAAGCACATGATTGTATTTTACATAAATGATTTATAGACTTGTTGGCAATGGGTGTGCTGCATAATTACAAGAGCTGTGGACAGCGTATATGATGTGCGCCTGTCTAACCTGTTTCATCTGAATCATCTGAATCAGAAACCTAACCAGCACTGCACCCTTGTGGTTTAATTGTTTCATTCAGATTTTGTGTTCTATATGGATACTTCCAGCCTTGGGCATCTGTTTCAAGTGTGGAATAACATTGTAGAGTGGAAAACAGCATCCAATAGATCCAGCAGCTGTCAGAAACAGAAGATGGGTAACACGACAGCACGTCTTCTATAGAAAATCCAGGCACACTAAAATAATAATAATACAAAATACAATCATATGAAATCAGCAGTGATTTGTAATATTTATGATTTACTTTCTGTAAAAAGTGCATTAAATGAGAAGTGAAAGGCGAGTTAAGTTATACAGTACAAGTCTGTGATGTGGTACGGACATAATACAAATATGTAAAGCTACTTTTGAAACCATGACATAATGAATCGAGCATAAACTATTATAAGTAAAAATAAATAAAAGGTGAAACATCATACACTGGTGACACCTCAAAAGAAACAGAAAATGAGTGATTATGATACAGTTCCTGCTCAGCAGGTTCAAGATTATTTAAAGATAAAGAATAGCACAAACCATACTGTAACTTTAAGTACAAACATTTAAAAAAAAACTATGATTTAATGTCCTGCCTTTCACAGGCTTACGTTCTACAGGAACCAATAGTCATTCTTTCTGTTCAACCCTTTTAATGCTGAAAGGAAGTGTAAGAGCTTATACCATGGCAGCAGAAATCAATCACTTCGAATTGCTTCATATTCTCACATTTGAGAATGAGCAAATGCACAAGTGTTCATTTAAATCCATTGCTGTTCATTCACATATGTTGGAATGTAACCACAACACTGATCTTAACTGATCCCAACCTCTTTTACATGACACGTCAGTTCCATATAAGATACAATTGGGGGATTTAAAACAGAATAACTAAAACATGCTAAAAACAGTGTAAATCCTGAGGTCTCGTTGATGCAATGATACTCTACTCATTCTAGTGGTGATGTAGGACAATAACACCCAATGAGTATTTAAATATTGAATTTCTCTTGTAGCTCTGTTAGGCCAAGTAATAAATGACCCACGGACCGGTATTGGTCTGTGGCCCAGTGGTTGGGGACCACTGTCTTAAATGACAGATTAAG
>JAYDZG010000043.1:10757876-10773606 GCA_034509265.1 Microcambeva bendego
GATTAGTACCAGTCCTAAAGGACAGACAGACAGACGTGGATGTATAGATTAAAGCTTTATAAATGAAATCCAATTATTTAAACTTATAACGCATGTTTAATGGCGTATATAATGACAAACATAAGAATTAAGCTTTAAGTAATGCCCACTTCAACCATTCAGTGAAGAGTGGATGACTAAGCTCAGTTGTAAAGGTCTGTCTTGTGTAACAGTGCAAGCATTGGAGAACAGTATTAACTTAGTAATGGTGTTAAACCAACAACCTTCCGTTGTTGACTGACTGAACTGTATTTATGGTTGTAATATCTTTGCATCTGTGGTACCTGTAAGATGGTGAAGTTCTCCAAGACGCTGTTCATCATGTACTTCTCAGGCAGGTGCTTAAGCTTATGAATGAAGTTGATCATGTATTCACACATTGGCGAGCGGTGGATCCTGTACACACACTTTCCACCTTCCACTCGTGCATACTCAGTCTGCCAAAAAATTAAAAACATTTTAGTAGCACAAATCTGGAGACAAAAACCCTAGTAGATTTAGTAGTGGTGTTTATGTGCACAGCAGCAAATTGTCTTTCTGACTGCATAATGACTTTATGTACAGCCACACATTTACAGCAGTGGGATTTCCTTAAATGGGAAATCTCACTTAATTTACTTTATATATATATCCCCATTTAAGAAAATATCACTGCTGTAAAGGTGTGGCTGTACATAAAGTCATTATGCGCTCAGAAAGACAATTTGCTGTATATTTTACATTCCTAACTAATTTGAATCATGCCAGTTGTGAATCGATGATGTACTGTCTTGTAGTGCATCGTTACATCCCTGCTTGAAAAAAGTATGGATTAAACAATCCTAAAAACTACACAGTGGTAACTTGAAATTTTATGTCAGATGGTTTAAGTGGTGCCAAGTTTTTTTTTTCTCATTGGGATAGGTTTCGAGTTTAGGGGATATCGAGTTCCAGGGTACGACAAGATTTATATTAGAGACTAACTAGCAGTGTGAGCTGTTTAATGTCCGGGCGTGAGCATTTCTGTTGGCACATATTATTTTATGGAAGCGTCAGCTGAAATTTTTTGGTAACAGAATAGGTAAAAAGCCAAGGGGGTGAATACTTTTGCAATGCAGTGTAAATATACGTTGCTTGCTTCAAGTGTTCTGAATATTTCTTTACAATATTCTGAGCTGGAACCGTGGCGAATAAAAATAAAACTCACCTCTACTTTTTCCACCACCTGCTTGCCGAACGAGCAGACCTTAGTAGAGACAGTGATGGTCATGTTCTCAGTGCTGCAGTACTGGCTGCTGACGCCATAGAAAGATCCAGGCCCGTCCTGCATATCGCTACTGTTCAGATCCGCCTAAGTCATAAAAACAAAGCACTTTACTTCTCAGTAATGTTAACATTTATCTGATCCTCCCCCGGGCTTGTCTATAACAGTTAACTAAAGATGAAGTACAATTTTACTTTGTCATATCCAACAACCCTAGCTGCATTACACCTTCCCTCTATCGAAACTACACTACATTGCTGACTGAGGAGCACCTCAGACACTCACCCCCTCTGACAAATGTGCAGCACTGACGGCATATTTTCACCTGCACAAGGCAAACTCATATACAGATCAGCGTTGTGTATGGAAAGCCACACCATAATTAAAGCAGTATCAGTATTACAGTTATAAGGCTTCCCACCCTGATTGAACAACAGCCAATCGCTGTTCAAGTAGCTGCTTCGCCTGCCGGATGGCTTTATGTGCTATTATGTAAAAGGTATTCTTGTTGAATTTAAGCTCTTTATTTTATTTTAAGTGTTTTTTTGTGTGCTAGGTTAATTCCAGGCTTTTGCTATGAAGCCACTGTTGGGCTCAAAAATTATTTATTGTACTGTACATTTATGAGCACATGTAAAAATAATACATTCTTCCTCAGAAGTTGCCAGCATGACATTATTTTGTTATTAATATTTAAAACCTTTTACTATTCAGACATTGAACGTATTTCGACATTTAAAGCTTAGGACAATTTAATCGTTTTTATTTTACTTATTGCATACATATATTTATTGCATTCAAACACTACTATAATACTCACCTAATATTTCCTATCTACCTTAAGCCTTACTTTTTAAAGTCATTTTCATTGAATTGATCTTTTATTTAATAATTATTCTTATGTTTGTGTGCCTTCTTTGACCTACCAATGTACCTTAGTTTTTTTTTTTTTTATTATTTATATATATGAATGTATTGCTTCATAAGAAGCTTCAAGACAAGAACAACAAGACAAACATAAATCGTCTTTGCTGGGAAAATGTGGCTGAAATGTACCCACCCAAAATTTAACCAGAAAGAAGGCATTCTGAGGACCCTTTTCATAGAGCTCCTTTAACCCTCCCTTCTTCTCTGGAAATTTGTCGTAGATCTGCCGGATGTCCACTGCCTCCAGGAGGGGATCACTGTATGATGGGTTGGTCTGCCCGATGTGCACAAACAAATGTTTGCTGTACTGTAAAAGCAGAATAAAAAATAAATAAATAAAAAAATAAGAACATTAACACGATTTTTACATGTATATTAACTGTATTTTAAAGTAATGTTTTGTAAACTTCACAATTCATGACCGGACAGGTAAATTTAATGTCAAACACGGTCATGGACAATTTTGTATCTCCAATTCACCTTGCTAGCATGTCTTTAGACTGTGGTGGGAAACCGGAGCTCCCGGAGGAAACCCACACAGACACGGTAAGAACACGCACATGCAAGAACTCCACACGGACAGGAACCAGATCTCAGCACCTGGAAATTAAACCCTGGAATTACTTGCTGTGTGGCAGCAGTGGTACTGAATGAGCCACCTAGCCAATTATTATATTTTTTTAATAAGTAATTCTACTTTTGAAATGCGTTCTTTATATTACATGTACAACTTGTATGTGTGTAGTCACTTACAGAATCCTGATCTCTTGGGACCTCCATGAAGGCGGAGTACTCAAGCATGCGCAGCTTAGAGGAGGCAATGGTGCGATCCTGCCACACGGGCACAGCGGTAGCTGCTGGGGGTAGAGGAGGTGCCATTGGCTCGTACCCTGAAAAGCAAGAAGTCCAGTGAAACACCTCACACACCCATATGTCTTTTATTCTTCAGCAAAAATAAAACACCAGCTTACCCGATATGGGAAGTGGAACAGGTCCGGGTAGGTTTGTGTAGTTGTTTGGAAAAGGTTTGATGCTGTAACAGGAAAAAAAAAACATTAGCAAAAACTGTATTTGTCTCCTAATATAGTCATATCCAATAATCCGGATGGCATTACGTTTAAAGTTATGGCACAGTTTATGTAACATTATAATTATTAAATTAAATTGATTAGTGTAGCTGAGATTTTGTAGGCATGCATATAAAGTATTACTTTGATTAAATTATATTACCTTTAATCCAATCGACTTTCAGCACTATGACAGTATACTGTAACTGAAGGTTAAAGGCCTTGCTCAAGGGCCCAGGAGCACCAATCGGGCAGTGGTGAGGCTTGAACCAGCAACCTTCTGATTACTAGTTCCGTACCTTAACCTCTGGGCTACAACTGCAAAACTGCAGGTTTAACACCAGCTTTATTTGCTCTACCAAAAGAAGCTTTGCAGTAGGTGTCAAGACTTATCAAGCCTTTTAATTATTTAAAATGAACTGTTGCTGTTTTGCCATTGTTAAATATGACATTGATGGCCAAGTGGCATTTGCTCAATCTTCCAGTTCACAACACTCCTTGAATGTACTATGTGTTCACACTACAACACAGCTGATACTTTTGCAAAATGATGAACAGAACTGTACAGTACAAAACTTAAAAGCTTAACTGAGTTTACACCCTGTGAATGAATCTAGTCTGGTCACAGTCTAATTCTAAACTGCACTTTAACATTGTTGAAATATGAACAACACTTACTCCTGAGAGGGTCCAGGTTGTCCTGGAATTGGAGCCGGCCAAAACTAGAAAATACAAAATGAAGAGAGGAAGATTATGGGTGGAACATGTAACATGTAAGTGTCTATGGTCCCATTTCACTAGGCATTAAATATTATATATCTCAAATGATCTCATTTCAAGTGAACCACGTTGAAGGTAGCCATGACCCTATGTTTCTTGCAAATATACATTTTTTAGATTTAGATATACTCTCTTCATCACTGTAGAGTAAAATTGTCCTCCTCATTTTAACCCAATCTGTGAGCCCGGAGCGGTGGGCAGCCCTAGCCACGGCACTCAGGGAGCAGTTAGACGTCTGGTGCTTTGCACAAGGTACATCAGTCATGACCGAACAGCTCTTGGAATCAAACCGGCAACCATCTGATCACAAGCCCGGTTCTCTTACCACCAGGCCAAGGCTGCCTACTAGAATGCCAAAATTTATGTTTTATTTATTTTAGAAATCTCTTAAACATCAATGCATTTTCTTTCCCTCGTCTTCCGACTTCAGCATGTCTAATTTGATCTTCGCCACGAGGAGGCTGACCCACGGACCCTCTGACAGGTGTGCAGTTCCCGACTGCATTTCCCCCCCTACACGAGTTGAGTTCATATGCAGATCAGCTTTGTTTATGGAGAGCCAAACCTTGATCAATCAGCCATTCATGTGACGTGACTCTATAACTTACCCTTGGGGGAGGTGCGTACTGTGGCTGGGGCAGTGGGGAAAGCTGGCTCTTGATCAGATTCGGAGACACTATCTGAGCGGACGAAAGTGTCGCCATGGTCTGAAGAGCCTTGTCTTTAGATGCTTGATCCTAAGAATGAAAAAAGTTACACAGTTGAGAGGAGAAATATAACACACAACATGTTGAATGATAAAATATCAATTGTGTGTGAGCATGTACTGTTAGAATAGAAAAGCATCAGAAGCATTAGGGTCCCTTTAATCAAGAAGCTAGAGGAAATCAGAGAGCATGTACATGTAGAAGTCTGGACACCCCTGGTCTGATTTCCATGTTGCACATTAAAACCTTTACACAACATTATCTTGTGTTTTATTTTTATGTGTTCATTTCAGTCCGGATGGGTTTTTTCACTCCAGGAGGGGTGTACAAACTTCTACACAGACCTGTAATGATTTACAATGATTTAAAGGCAAAACTGTCACTTGGACCAATTTACTTTTGGTGCTTCTCTGTTTTTCCAAAAGATAGAAAAGAGGCGACAGGCAGAAGCAGGTAGCATAATCTGATCGAGCTCAAGAGGTTCTTAACATACCACACGACACATCAATAGTTGATCCAAAAACAACTCAAGTTCTAAAGCACATTAGAGCTGCTACACAACATGTCATTACCCTACATACAATCTATTTATCTATGATATACAAAGTAATAAAATGAAACTAATCCCCCATCCAAGAAAATCTAGGTTAAATGTTGCTTCTATTTATTCTGCCATTCAAAATATGAGTCCACTAAAATGCCTTGAAGTTTTTTTTCAAAACATCTGTGAAATCTATGACTTCTGAAAAAGTCAGTAAAATTAAGCACATTTCCAGTGAATTTAGTAACACACTAACTATGATACACAGCGCCATGCATAGTTTATACATCATAAGTGTTGTTTTTGTTGTTGTTGTTTCTTAATTTTAAGTCTTTCGGGGTTTTTTGCCGGGCCGAAAACTATTTCCAAAATAAATCAATACCTTGTGAACAGCCAGCTGATATTATAAACACCAGGAGAAATGATGCAGCTCTGATCCCAACGAAATCATTTCCACAATGAGGAAAATCAATACTACCTAAGCACAATGCAGTTTCTAACTGACAGATTCATCAGACTGAAAAGAAGGATTGACCGAGACAGCACTGCTGAACAGGCTGATAGGACAAATGTGTGTCTGTTGAGAGTTAGCATGAGCAACGGAGTTCGACAATATTATGTACTTATGTAAGAAAAAAGGGTGTGGTTGTGTGTATTAAAAACGTCCATCATAAGTTTGCTCTTAGGGCAAATACATGATACAACAAGTCTGTGGAAACTCCTGTTGCCTTCAGCAACCAAAATGAACAACCAAAGCTTTGTTTCACCATTTGTGGAGAGCCTATAAATGATAAAATTTTATATTGAATTTCCATTGTGATCCCCAGATGGAGTAGTGGGATTTTCCACTGCACACCAGTACAGAGAGTCTGACCTCTCCGGTTCAAATCTCAGCATTGCCAATTGGCTGGGCGTCGCCCTAGCCACTAGGATGCACAAACCAGTGTGGTCCCGAGGCAGGATAAATAGGAAGGGCGTCAAAAACCATGCCAAGATCAATCATGCAGACCCGGATCCACTGTGGTGAAAACATATCAGCAGTGATAATTAAGGGGACAGGTGTGTTACTTCGTCATTATTTTACTACATAAATCCACTATATACAATCTTCATTCATTTGCTTTTTACTTCTACACTATCTTTGTTATACACAAATTGGTGTATGACATTCTTTGCAAATTCTGGGATCTTGCAATGACCTATTCCATACCCAGTGCAGATAACTAGGTCTGCATTTTTAGGTCTTAATTCTCATGCAGTTTATGGTTCGTTTGTGTGTTTTGTCCAATTCACATTAATTAAAAATACAGAAATGTTTTTCCCCAATCAACTGCATACACAAGTTTGCAGACTAACTACTTTTTACATAAGCTTTACAATCTGTAAACAGAATTCAGTGTGGGTGTCGGACTATGTATTCATTCACAATTTTACGCATCGGTACAGGCAAACGAGACATGGCGGCAAGCTAAAGCAGGCAATGCATTGTCGACGAGACGTCCAGGCATTGCACAGACATACGACACGTGGGAAATGTTTGCGTACAGCAGGGCGAGGATGGGGAGAGTGGAAGAGGAGCGCTGGGCATTAGCTGTGCGGTAAAGCAAATGCAGAAAATGCACAAAGATCCAAATCCACTTACCATGTTCATAGCCTGAATCAAAGGAAAGACACAACATTAGTACAATATCCTCAAGTCGTTTATTAATGACTTTTTTCTTGGTGTCTTTCTAAGTTATTCCTCTCTTTGGTGTGGTGTAGGTCTGGTTCTCTCAAAATAATTAACACATCAAATCTTTCTCAACGAAAGTAGTGGATGTGAGCTCTACATGTGGGACTCTAGATTATTATTTCAGCATTAATATTTTAAATGAGCATCACTGTGTAGTTTCTGAATGACAGAAATATGAGTTTGGATTTGTAAAAGAAGCAGATCAATCAGAAATGCTGGTCTTTACGATGCGAAAAAATGAGATACCCTATAACAGAAATACAGGAAGCACAACTCTTAATATAAAGACTGAATTAACTACAGCAACACATCTCCATACACACAACACACACAGATCAGACATCAGAACCTGCGTCCACCAGTGACCCTGTCACCGGTTTACCATTGTTCCTTTCCTGGACCACTTTTAATAGATACTAACCATTGCATACATGGAACACAACAAGAGCTGCTTGCCCAAATCCTTACGCTTGCCCATTTCTCCTGCTTCTAATACCAGCTTTGAGGATAAAATGTTCACTTGCTGCTTAATATATCCCACTCACTAACAGTGATGGAAAAAGTATTCACTTCACCTGTCAGCAGTCATACTTTTTTATGTAAACCTGAGTCTTTGCTGATAAAGAAACATTTTCTAGGTCACTATACTATTTTGAAATAAATTATTTATTTAACAACTACATAATTAATAAGGATGGAAGCTGGTGCTGGGCAGTAACCCCACAGATTAAGTCATGTGGTGTGAAATTATGAATTCTATTCATTGCAAGTCCAGTTGAACGATGAACAAACAGCCCAGACAATTAAACTTTACAGTTGGCAGTATGGCAGCTATGCATTCCCATTCCTCTACAGACTTCATGCGTTACATAAATTCAGTCAATGGCTGGCTATACACATGGTATAGGCCTAGACTGGCAGAGTAGCCTTGGAAAGTTACAAAGCATAGACAATGCACAGGTTGAAACTCACTACTGAACACTGCAACCAAACACAAACGCACTGCAACACACAATACCCTGTTTTCTTAAGTTCGAGAGACACACACCTTTGTGACTAACTTGTTGTTATTCATGGACCGAACCAATTCACAGTACATACACTTCCCTGAGCAAGGCCCTTAACCCTCAAGGCCCTTGACCCTGAATTGGTGTTCAGTTGTAACTAATCGCTTTGGATAAATACATCTGCTAAATGCTCAAATGTAAATATATGTAAATATAAGTTCTTCACTTCTAGAGGCGAAGGAATTAGACTGGACCATTTTAGTGTTAAATGGCATCCTGTGACAGCCTCACATTTAAATTACCAGTCTGGTTAAAGTACATGAAAACACCAGTCAGCTGTGATGTCTACATCCTTTTACCCAAATAGTCCATTTATAATCCCTGGTAACAATTGCTTTCGAGTTATTATTTGAACACATATGCTTGATTATGACATTGTTAAGAACTATTTCTACTCATGAAGTCACGTTTCATGCACGTGTGAAATAAGATGTGAAAGGCAGCCTCAACTAATCTGATCATCAACTAATAGGATCTTCCAGAAAGAACGTCACATGACTAGAAATGTCCCACATTGGTTTGATAGCCTGATTTTGAAAACAACTGAGAACGTTTGGTACCACCTTGATCTTCTCTATTGATACTACCCCATGCCCGTGTCCCAAGCAGCTGTGGTATGCTCTGCAGCATGGTGCACACAGTTACTCTGAATATTAGCTTGTGGTCATAATAACATAATGGACTTTGTATTTATACACACAAATACACTACTCACAAAAAGTTAGGGATATTTGGCTTTCAATGGAACGTATTGAAAAACAGTATATCATAAAAGTAGGGAATTTAAGTAGAAACATGCAATAGTGATTTCTTCAACTCAAACAATTTATTGAAACCAAAGCCAACAGCAGTGGTGGGTATTCCAAAACACATGAAGTGTCATTATGTTCACAAGTGAACTTATTGTCTTCTGAGGCATGGTATCCCAGGTCATTAAGTTTCGGGGTAGGTTTTCTATGGGATTCAGGTCTGGAGAAAGTGCAGGCCACCCAATTTGAGGTTCCCCAGTCTCCAGCAGCCGTTTCCTAATGATGCGACCTCGATGAGATGGGGGTGTGGTCTGGTATCCTTGCAGATCATCTAGCCTGCAGACCATGCTGATGTAAACACTTGGGTGCCCCTCAGCCCCCTTAAATGTGACTGGAGTCTGCAGGGCACTGTTCACAATGTGCATTACGGCCAAAGAACGTTTACTTCTATACCTTTCTGTGACTCTTCCAGTAACTCTCTATCTCTTTTGCAACCTACTGATGACACTCTAACATCCTGTTTGAAGCCTCGTAATGGCGATGTACTGTTGATCAATTGGTAGGTGCTGTCTTGGTCTCATGATGTCCAAATGTGAACAGCATGATGAGGAGGACTGTTTAAATACCAATGCCAATGAAACAGGAAATGTATTGGTCAATTCCTGGATCAGACACCAGTTGTGTATTTTGCTACCATTAAGATCCTTGTTAAATAACAGCAGGTTATGCATAAAGTACTAAAGCAGTGAACAGTTGGACAAGTGCATTCAGAAGTTTAGAGGTCGTCACAGTGCATTTTAGGTTTGTCCTGAAATTTACATTGAAAGCCAAAAGTTATTTTTGTGAGTAGTGTGTGTGTATATATATATATATATATATATATAGTTTCATGTTCAAGTTTTAAATGGTTAGTAACACGATCAGTGCCACGATGTAATAAGAAAATGTGTGTAAACATTGATAAAATGTATCATGGAATTAAGTAAAGATGGATTTATGCAACTTTCTATACTACCTGGAACATGGACATTTCTCTTTTTTAAAAAACTCCTAGTCCGAGTGTTAGGATGTGATGAATAAAAAAATGTAGAAGAAATGGGATGGACAAAGCTTGTCAGGGTAAAAGATGGGATGGGCAGAAGGTTTTGAGGAAAGGAGGGCAGGGTTAAAGGTTAGGAAACAGGGAGCCTCAGAAAAGTCTACAGGCAGAAAGCATGGAGCAGTCATGCACTTTCAGCCTTTTCTGCAATGAAGCAACCCAGTGCAGAGCACTGAACCCAACTCACGCCATTCCAAACACTATCTAAAACTTGTTTTAGAACTCCTCTAGAGGTTAGAGCTTGGTCGGCCAATAGCAGAATGGAATTTACGATTCCATTAGGCGACGTAATGGCCAATTGGTTAGCGCCAAGTCAAATGGTGCAAAGCCCCGCCCCACCCAGAGGAAAGCGCATACCTTCAGCTTTGACTGTATTTCCCGAGATTTTCTCCGGGCAAGAACCTGCAAATGGCTAGAAACCTGCAGAAGAGAAGAGCAAAGGAGGGGCAGGAGGGGAAAAAAGAGAGAGAAAAAAGGGAGGGAAAGAGAGAGAAAAGAGAAGCCATAACCAAAGAGGAAAGAGATTCCCGTTTGCACACTAGCCCCGCCGGGCTAGCAGGAGACACCTACCTTTATACCCGCTTGATACTCGCGGACTTTCTTCCGGGCTAACACCTGTATGTGACTAGAGACCTAAAGGAGTGTGAAAGGGTTTTAAAACACACACATGCACGGTTTAACACAAACGATCATAAAATATCAACACACTGCAGGCAAATCAACACAAATCCACTTCCTGTAAAACAGCTTGTAAAGCCATTTTGGTAGATTTGTGGCAATGCACTCAACCAAAAACTATTTTTGTTGATGGCATTCAAACAGTACGATGCTACAAAAAGTGGTCAATTGTTCTTAAAATAAAAAAAATGTGAAAACTTTTTGAAGAAGCCTCGAACAATGACATCACAGAACAAAAGTCTCGTTTTGTTCTTACTAAAGAGCTAGTTAATTCAGGTACATTATATTGTGAGCTGAATAATTGTAAGTCATTGACATTGCCCATTTTCAATATTAGGAAAAGTCCCTGGAAAAGACCTAGCTACATGCTATCTATAAGAATTGCAGTCTTTGTTCATTATGTTTCCATCAACTGCTGTATTCTAGATCGGAGTCTTGTCAGCTCCAGTTCTACTGCAGAAATAGCAGGGACAGGGCGCTAATCCAGTGAAGGGCTTCGTTCATTTCCCCCCCATCAGTTCATGTGTAATCACTTGGCCAAGCCAATAACAGATTGGCTAGCATAATAAACAGGTACCCAAGTACCCATTTGTTTCCTATTTGTTGCTTTTAACTTACTCGTGATGAAATGACTTGTGTCTGGTGATTAACAATGTAATTCTTGTTTATTAGCAGTTGGAAGTCCTGTTAGTATGGTTATTAGTAAACACGTAGTCCTAAAGACCACAAAATGTGCAAATAGGTGTGCATTTTAATACCAAAAGTGATTGTGTGATTACCTGACAAAGTTTTTGTCAGTACTGTTGAGTTAAAGTACTTGGTTAATTATAAAAAGGCCATTTAGGGATGCACTGAGTGAATTATTCCAACTTGATATGACAAAAAAGAAAAAACAAATAGTTCTATAGCAGTAACCCCCAACCACCAGGTCAGGGACCGGTATCGGTCTGTGGAACATTTCTTACCAGGCTAAATATACATATACAAATTTCTACAAGAGCAATTAAATTCTCAATACTCTATGGTTATTGTCCCTAATTACCCAGGTGGTTGCTCAGGATTTACACTGATTTTCATGCTGTAGTTCTTGTATTTTAAACGAATATAAACTATAACGCCTGTGAAATTATATCTTATATGAAACCAGTCAGTATTACAAAAAAGATCTCTCGCGCATTTCTATGTGTTCGGTAAGTACAACAAGGGCAGTGGTAGCTTAGCATTTAGGTTATTGTATTATTGATCTGAAAGGTTGATGGTTCAAGTTTCATTACTATCAGGCCTCTGAGAAAGGCCCTTACCTCTCAACTGTGTGAAATATATTCAGACACATTCGTTAGATGCTTTGAAGAAATAAAT
This sequence comes from Microcambeva bendego, assembly GCA_034509265.1. Classification (NCBI taxonomy): domain Eukaryota; kingdom Metazoa; phylum Chordata; class Actinopteri; order Siluriformes; family Trichomycteridae; genus Microcambeva; species Microcambeva bendego. Next base: position 10,769,865 of record JAYDZG010000043.1, read on the forward strand.
GAAGATTATTTAAACATGAAGAATATCCAAATGATGCACATTACTTTTTCTTCAACTGATTGTGTGCTTGATATAATATTTGAAGTATCAATGCTCTAGTAGATGAGAAACTTGAATGTTCAAACCGATCCAATGTTACTCACTATTTAACGAGTGCACAATAATAACAGACAGTCAGTGGTTTTGATAAAGGAAGGGCAGTCAGGTACCTGTTTTCTTGTGCGGGTTTTTCCAGTCCTCAACTTGATGTATCTGGCAATAAGTTCATTACGGCCTGTGAAAACAAAATGGCACGTTTTATCAAGTGAACTTCACCTTGTCTTACCACAAGGTGGCACTATGTGGCGGGAAACTAAACAACATTATTACTAAACAACGTTTATAATATCTCATATTGCATATTTTTATGACTGAGTCTTGTTTCTTGGTGTTGTATAGACAAAAATAATATCCATTTATCGTTATCTTATCTGGAACATAAGTAGGGTCCGAGTGGGTTAATATTGAGAACTAGCGAGATTAACTTTTGACAAATACTCGGCACCCAAAATACCCATCTTATAGAAGAATGAACATTTGTGGCTACAAACTGCACAAACTAATAGATAACAGAAAATTCTCAGCTTTCTAAATGTTCGGATGGGTTTGTGAACATTTGTTTGGCTATGAGATGGTGTGTGTTGAGAAACAACAGCTGCACACGGCTGTTCCTCTGGTGGCTTCACAACATGCTAACAGTTTACAAAGTAGAGAGTCTTGCTAGAAAAAAAAAAAGTTAAACCATTGATGTGAGTGGATCAGCACCTAGATCTGTTCTATTACATACATTTTCACAAGTCATGGCAATAAGCCTTGTTCATGACCATGGCATCAACCTACCAAGCCATGGTTCTCAAATGATTTTACCTCAGTAGCCAGATATATCCATCAGAATTTAATTGTGAACCCCAAATCATTTCAAGTTCGACCTCAAGATAAGTTTAACCAATTTCTTCGGCAATGTGTGTAATAGAACAGATCTAGGTGCTGATCGACTCACAGCAATGGTTTAACTTTTTTCTAGCAAGACTCTCTGCTTTGTAAACTGTTAGCATGTTGTGAAGCCACCAGAGGAACAGCTGTGTGCAGCTGTTGTTTCTCAACACACACCATCTCACAGCCAAACAAATGTTCACAAACCCATCCGAACATTTAGAAAGCTGAAAATCTTTCCTTCAGATGAATTCACAGAGCTGGATAGTGACAGACTGACTGACTGGAGATTTCTCCAGAAGAGGGCGCTGTTGACACGTTGTACACACTGGTTTTAAATACAGTAATACTGAACGCAACAGATCAACAAATGTCTTTCAGATATTTGTAAAAGAAAGACAAAAGTAGTTAACTAAATCAAAAGGTCACCGGTTCAAGCCCCACCACTGCCAACTTGCCACTGTTGGGTCCCTGAGCTAACACTAACACTGTTTTGAATGTAAATGTTGTCTTAACGATCCAAGTAAGCATTCTCTACAAGTATATGGACACCCCTGTATTATGTACAGGTGTTTCGGTTTCATGTATTCGGTATGCATGTCTAAAATCTCAGGGAAACGTTCGGAACATTAATTACTAGCCAAACCTTTCAATTCGACTACTTCAGAACAGACTCCAACAGACATACTTCAAAATGAGAAAAGTGAAGACCAGGACTATACTTATACTCATGATATTGGAGAGATGTCCAACAAGCTGATAATTGTATCTGCATGCTTTTGAATCATAAGTTTAACTTTCCTGTCTAATGTAACGTTTTTAAATTCAAGCTAGTTGCACTGTCTATGGTGCCAGTAGAAATTGACTTTTCATTAGCACAACATTCTGCATTACCTTTAATGGGTAACATTTTAAGTAGCATGTTTAAACTTCAATTAAGTTTTTATTGTATGTAGTGTGTTTAAAAAGCAGTTAGTGATTATAATGTTTTTAAAAGAATGCAAACGTGGAAAGGGGAAAAAAATCCATAAATTATCTTTATCTAAGTTATCTAAATTATCTAAGTTTTTAATAAGAAGAACTAAATGACTCGTTCCGGTCCACTAATGTGGAATTTTTTCAAAATGACTAAAATTTCAGATATCCCTTCTGCCAATCAGGGTCATTGCACAGGGTCACTTAGTCTGGTCATCCCACCCTAGCAGACCCGGTGGCATATGAATCTGCTGCAGGCACTACCAATTATGCCCATTAGGTGGGGCACAGCAGACGTGTGGCAACGCTACTTTTCAAACCAAGGAGTCTTGGAGGTGTAGAGCACATTTCTTAGAGCAACATACAAACTTTCAATTTAATAAACGAATACTTCTAGTTTCTAAACACTAATGAGATCTTGTTTAGTAGCCGACTTCTCTTTGATCCGTTTGTAGTGTTTCCAGTCACGTGATTTTTCTACTGACTGATGGAAAATTAGAAATGTTTGAGTGATGGGTGTAAACAAAATTGCTTCTTACTATTATCCCCTCACAGACATTCACAATATCTCATACACCAATGACCATAAAAGTCTAGCAAAGTTCTAAGCTGAAAAAGGCACAGAGAGAAACAGGATGAGCATAAGCTGCATATACTGTTGGCCCCTCCCAAGCCACATGACCCCCGCTTCGCTCCCCCTACAAACACACCCGCATCTGCCTCTACCTCTCTCTTGCTCTCTGCCTCCGCATTCCTGACATTCCTCAGTGCCTGTCACATCTGCCCCACACAGCCTGACTGGATAAAGCCGGGCCACGAGCGCGCATACAAAATGAGAATGAGACGGCGAGAGAAAGAAAGAGGGTTTCAGTACAGCTGCCAACAATGGGCAGCTGGAGTTGCCCCACCACGTCCCTCCCTTCCACGTCCAGCTCAATAACGGACGCTCGCACCTGCCGTGGACAGTCGTCTGTCAACAAATCTTTTAGTCCCTCTTTTCAATTGTTGCTTTCGATCACAGTTCAGTATCCTGCTCAGCTTAATTTGTGTCCCAGTATATATATTTATATATATATATATACTTCAAAAGTATCAGTTTTTTATAGTTTAAAAATTCTAAATTTTGAAGTGGTCTCCATGACTGTATATACCTTTAAGAAGGTTCAAAGTAGAGCTTAATGATGCAAAATGAAGAAATGGGCACAAGAGCCAAAAACTTTTGAGCAGCCAATTTATTGACAACTGCATTTACACTCAAACTCAAAGATTTGGGATTTGTGTTTTGAGATCTACTTTTTAGTTAAAGTTTACCTACAATATGATACTGATTTGGGTTTGAAAGAGGAGATAATAGCTTAACTATGTCTGTCTGTGTGTATACACCTATGTGAAATATAACTCTCTCATTTAAAACTCTGGGGGCGAGGGGTGGACTCTAACCTTTACTGTGCTGGAACATGCCCGGCTTGTTTTTTAACAGCATGCCCTATGGACATTTCAACCTCTGCTTTTTTTCCGTCATTATCTGTTGATCTCATTTTCAACACATGGCAGATTGAACATTAAACAAAAGAAACTTTTGTTGAGTGTGAGTGATTTTTAAATCCCAGACCACGCTCATGGCCATTATGACAGAAACACAACCTGTTTTAATTACAGGGAGATTCTCATCACACAGAAGGGCTGCAGTTCAGGACTATTGCCTGCGAGATGATTTGAAGAACAAATATTTCTGAAGCGCAGAACTCGACTGGCGGCATTTCTCTCACTTAATTGCCACAATGAGTCACTTTAC
>JAYDZG010000043.1:10938069-10952280 GCA_034509265.1 Microcambeva bendego
TATTTGATTTCTCTCTTTTCTGGGATTTAAAGACAGCATTTGTCACAGGAAGTCATCAAACCTTAATGAGCTGGAGGCTTTCACATGAGAAGTAGTTAATAATCACAATTGACTTATCAGAAGCTTTTTAACGTCCACCAAGGGTTGAAAAATCGTGAACATTTGTCAATATAACTGTATCACTGTTTACTGAGCCTTCTTGCTGTGTACATTATTTTTATTGAGTACTACATGGATTGTTTTATGTAAACACATGTTGACATAAAACAATGCACATGAACATTGTGCCCTGTTGTTTCCAAAAAGTAAATAATTTAACATAATAATTTAACATATGAGTTTAAGCATTCATCCAATGAAGCAATGATGCAGATAATTTATTATATTAAGGTTAGCTCAACAAGCACAACTCTACAGATTGTATTAAATATATACAAAGACTAAATTCCATTCTTATTTCAAGGAGTATCCTTTAAGTCCATCTTTTGACAGTTTACTTTAAGCTATTTACACGATGTAAACTGTCCACAGCTGATGACACAGTGAAGTTTGCCTTCCTGTCACATTCTGCTGTTTATCTGTCTACAATTATCCAATCCCGATGGTAAAAGATACATAGACTTTAAGAAAGAAAATACCTCAGGATATTTGCCAAAATTCTACATTTCAGCCAAAGATGTAAGTTCTGCAAACGCAGTTGTTGTCATTAGCTTATTAAATACCAGCAAGTGTAAAATAGGAGGGTAGATGCATTTATTTAATGTATACCACAATGAGTGGTTTACAAATTCTGGAATCGGACTTAACCAAATAAAAATGGTGGTGAAAATGTGGTTAAACACTTTACTGGTTGACATCTCTTCTAATTACCAAGTTCAGGCATTTCAGCCACCCCATTTCTAATAGATGTAATATCAGTTACATCTTAAATACTTGATTTCTATAGCACTTGTATGGGATTGCTGTGAAGGAGCTTTAGTGTTTACTGAGGTTTAATGATCTTTCCGGTCACCTGAGCACCTTACCTTTAGATAGAAATGTGATAGAAATAGATGCTTTAAATGAGTGCAGCAAGGTGAGAAAGAAAAGAAACAACATAACACAATTACATCAATATGGTCCAAAATATCATGTTTCTAATTTTTTAATTGTTTTTATGCAATAAAATGTGCAAATTTACCTCACCATGAACTGCAAAATAAACTAGTAAAATAACTTAAAAGGCAGTGATGATGAGGAACTGTGTTCTTGTTTACAATTTTTCAATATCACTACACTGCAACAGATGCAGCATGCACTGTGGTTGCCAAACGGTTTGGCTATTAATACATTACTCAAAGCCGCAAGTGAATTTACTCTTTAATTTAGTTCCAACTAAATGATTGTCATCAGAGAACTGTAATTAAATAGATGACTTGTACTTAGTGTGCATATTTGCATAATGCCATTTTCAAGTGGATGTTTATTGTGTGATCCTTGAATTGTGGATTAAATAAAGCATTAATCATATAAAAACCTTCAAGTTTTTTTCCTCTAGGGATCTTCCATTTAAGTCAAAACAAGATAATGAATAATGTAACTTAAATTTTAATTAAAGGCAGTCTCTGGATAAGTTCATTGGATTATAATAGCATGAAAGGAATATTTGAGGTGTTCATTTTAGGGTTCGTTTAGTAACACATTGTAATATCATTATTTGCAGTACATTGGTATGTTACTTTCACCTCAAAGCAAGTCCTTGGTTTGACCCCTGGTAGCGTGGTCTGGGTGCTTTCTGTGTGGAGTTTGCATGTTCTCCCTGTTTCCTCCGGAGTCTCTTGTTTCCTCCCACAGCCCAAAATCTTCTTGTCAGCTTAATTGGCTGGTATGAATTGTCCTATTGGTGAATGTGTATCCATTCTTAAATGGATAAACATTTAAGAAATGTTTAAGAGGAGTGAGGGTATGGTACTGGTATTTTTATCTTATACTTGTACAATTTATACAAATATAGTTTGTCTCCCATTTGGATTTACAAACACGATCATCATAAAATGAATAACATTTAAATATGAATCTAAATTTGAAATTTGAATATATAAATATAAATAAACTAAATGTAATATATTAATAGCACAGTAAAAGTTGGCGCAAACTAAAAATAATAATGAAAAGTGTAGAATATTAATTACATCATTTAAAACCGTTTAGTGGTAAGGGTATTAACAAGGGTATTTATAAAAACAATACCAATCCATCACCTGGCTTCGACCCCACACCCCCAGGCATAGTCAATCATGTCTGTGTAGACTCATAAGTTCAACTGCTGATGCAAAATTGTCCATGATTATGTTTGACACTGATCTTGATGAATCCAGTGTAACCAGTAATTACCTGTCCTGTTCTTGTCTTACAACTTGATCTGATAATAGCACATCTTTAGATCTATCCCCGATCTATAAGCTTAATAGGCATTTAACTGATATATTCTTTTTCTTTGTTTATTGATGTAGCAGTGTTGTAGGAGTATTACTCCCATGGGAGTATATTTACCACAGTAGCATAAATAGCTGTAATGGAAAGCTGTCTACAGGTTTGAAGGTTAAACCCCTTTAACGGTGTCTTTGACCTAAGTATAATAGATAAGGAAATAATAGTTTGAATGTCTTGTTTGGCATGTTCATTTTGAAATGATTGACATTGTTCACAAAGTTTGGCACAAAGTGATGACCCATGGCCCATCTTTTCTTGTAAAGTATGCGCCTTGGTGAATCCTTCTTCTAAAACCAATCATAATTATTTTTAATTAACAATTTATCTACATTAAAATGTAAAATGATTAGAAATGAATAAACATATTGATCAGGTGTCCGATTTTAAAATAAGTCTTGAGTTGTGACCTTTCACCTTACCAAAACCACAAACAGAATCTGCTATTCTCCAATAAGATCGGTCAGCAACACATTTTAGAGAATCAGCAGAGAGGCACTGTCGAGATGTCTGCAGGGCAATAAGAGGGTATATATACATATTACAGATGAACTAGCATAAAAAAGCAATTGTCTCCCCTAACGGTACAATTACTTTCTTTATATTTTGTTTAGTGTGTATTTGTTAAGTTATATCATATTGGTTAATTGTGTTGATTGATGTAATTATGTTAAACACAAGACCACACACACAATATTCAAGTCAAGCTTGTTAAAGTTAATATTTATTGCATGATATAAGCAATACAGCTGATTAATTACCTTTGTTAGTTCTTTGTTATATTGTTATAGACCAGAAACATTACCATTTTCAGTTGCCACACCTGTACTTCTCTAAGTCCTAAATTACAGGACTTCTGCGATACAGTCAGACTGTGCAAATGTTGTAATAATGTTTCCAATCATTCCACCCTATTTTATACCTTCACGATGTGAACAGCTCTCATATAAAACAGCTGTCTGTGAAGAAATGTCACAGAACATTTGACGTCTTGAAGTAAAATAGCCTTTTATATGCTATTATCAGCAGTGCAGACATGTTACTGGTTAATCTTTAGCTATGACAGTCAAGCTATAAAGGCTGTTAAAGTTCAGATGATTACTGTAAGAGCAAATAAAAAAATCGAATGCTGAGACATCTGGGTTCATTGCCGTTTCTTGTCAGTTAAAGAACCCCTAAGATGACGTAGTTTGCAGATGGCAAATAGTCACACATGACATCCTACAAATTCAAAATGCTGAATCCAAACAAGGAATGCACAAGAGTATACTGTTTAGCAGCACAAAAGGTTTTTTAGTTTCAACATTAGCTTTCATCATTCCTTTTTCTTCACTTAGATGGCCAGTTCTGACTCCAGCTATGAGCGATTTATTTAGTTTTAAAAATATGCTAAATGCAGCAAATAAAAATGATTGCTCACTAAATACACCATAAGTAACTTTTATATACTTTTATATTTGTGTACTTTACATAAAAAGCAGGGACTTAATTTGTCAAGGCTGATCAAACTTTTGCACAACTAATACTATGAGTTGGCTAAAAGAGGTTTCAAATTAAACAAATGAATCAATGTTCTCATATATCTGTGTTTTCATATGATCTAATACTTAAAGATAATGTTTGGAAATGTCCATCATTTGAACATATCATCAGCTGATTCATAAGTAAAATCTTTTAGGGTTATCAAATCTTTTAATCTGCAGTTTGGTGCGAGCCCAGACTTAAACTATGCTTTCGACCAAATTCTTTGGGGGGTGTTTACTTGTTATTACTGTGTCTGCAATTCCACCAGGATTCTGGTTTCTCCCACCTCCAAATACATGCAGAAGGTGGAATAGCCACTATTAATAGACTTTAAGTGGATTTAGCTTATGATATTAACATATTGCAATTATAAATTGTCATAAAATTGGGTGTATAAATTAGTATTTCCCTCTTCCACAAAGTCAGAAAACAATTTAAGCCATACTTTAAAAATATCTGTTCTCTGATTGTGGGATTTCAGCCCAGTTCTGGGACTCTTTTACACATCTCTGTGCCAACACAAAGAAAAACTTGGCTTGTGTCTTTGATGATGCCCTCTGGTTAACCCAAAAGGAAATCAAGTTATCCTCCTTTAAACATCCCTTACTCTCATCTCGTAACTCTGCCATGGCTCTCAATCCCTCCTGCTGCTTCTGCATTCCCTTCTTTCATCCCTCTCTCCCCTCCCTGGGAAAGATGGACTGTGTTTTCCTTCATCTATGCTCAGCTTAGACACGCAGCAGCCCAGTGTTCTCTACTCATAGCAACAGCTTGCAGTAAGTCCATTACCCTGACACAGTTGGCCATATTGACTCTGGTCAACAGAGAAGGGGTGCAAACACACTCCTTAGGCAAGAGATTAGCGCCTGTGACTGATCCTTAAATGAGTGTGGTTAAAGACTTGAAAATTCATTTAAGGGGCATTAAGAGTTTATGTATTTGCCAGGTCAGTGATCTTCACTTGTTGCCGACTTGAGGAACGTTTAAAGATTTAGATAACGGTTTGGGTTAAGAACCAGTGCCTTCCTAGTTCATTCTGTGTTTTCAAAGTAAAGTGATTACTTCTCTTTTTTAGTCTGTTACGCTTCAAAAAGTCTAAACTTTATTTTCATTTATTAATGTTCACCAACAATTGTATCGTGATCAGGATCATGGTGGGTCTACCACACCAGGAAAACACAAGGTGTGAAACCACAGTACACAGAAGTCCAATCCATTTCAGTGTATTACTTACTAGCTTTTTCATTCCCCTCTTTAGTATAGCAGCAATGTCTAGCATCACATTCAATCCTTTTAATCCCTTCTGTTAATCAAATCTCTGAATCAATGAATGCTTATAATTATATGACTTGGTTTGTCATTCCCTAATTTCCTCCTCTATCCTTGGGTGTGGAGTTATCATCAGATTTTATGAATGGGTCTGCCACTATGTCCAAACAATTATAAGGTGAGCATGTGGCATACGAGGAGTTATCCTCTAGTACACTTACAATTACAAATAATCTACACTGTCTCTCACTCTCCATCTGTGCTTTCTTCTGTCCAATAACTTACACAAGGCGGACACTGATCAAACACAAATCTTAAGCATGTCATAAATGAATTCCTTTGTAGCATTATTTCTACATGTAATTTTTGAATGAGACTTTTAGTCCAGTTTTACTTAACTGTCTTGTTATTGACAATTTGCCTTGATAGTGGATTCTAAGATCACACATTTTATCTACCTTTCAGCATGGTAAAAAAAGTATATAAAAAACGAGCATTCTTTAGATCAACGGTCCCCAACCTTTTGTCGTATTTTTTTTCAGATGTAGCCGGAAGAATTTAGCAATACTGCTCACTAGTGATTGAAAATTAGCTTTTTTGGTATGCAACTACCTAGGGGTGATAGGAGTTTTGGAAACAGAGGCAACTGCTTTATTATTTCTGTGCAGCCTGGTAATAAATGACCCTCAGACCAGCCAAAGAATAGTGACTAACTAAAATACTATCAAAAGCCACTGTGGAAAGATGGTTGACATATAGTAAGCTTTCCATTGCAGAATTTAACATCATCTAACCTTATCAACTGCTCCTTAAAAAAACTATAAACATTTTATTTTTACAGCGATTGGCTATGTTGCTTTTACCAAGTACCTTTGTTATTAATAACTATGAAACTTTTAAAAATAATTGCCCTTTATTATGAAGATGGTAATGAACTACCAAACACAACATCGGAAAATCCGGAATTTTTGGTTTTATCCATTGTTTGTTGAAATAACTGAAAATCCCAAGTCTCCTATTTCTCGTCCTTCTTTTTGGAAGTTGTCTCCTACTAGGTTGTTTTTCATTTGCCTTTCATTAAAAAACTCATGCTGGCAGTGGAGACAGGGGACAGCAGGAATTGTTCTTTGAAAGTACGTATCGACTAACGGTTACTTACCCAGACATCACCCACAATTCTGTAGTAGTGACCCGTGAGTAAGTTCTTCAGCTAAATCCTTTTGGTCCATGACTCTCAGTGTGTTACCATGACTTGCTTTGCTTTCTCTGCCCCATGAGTCTGTCAGCACTTAAAGAGACTATGAACCATTCATGAAGTCATAACTTTCAAAACAAGCTTGGTTTCTGGTCTGAAACATGACACCATGATGTTGAATAGCATCTAGCAACCTGAACGCAAGTCTCAAAAGTCATGCTATTTGAATGGTACTGCTTGTTTTAGCAGTGTTTATGATGAATAGTATTTCAAAGATGTTTGGTCTATTTAAGTAAATCCTTTATAGTGATGCAAACAGAATGACTGTTGTGTTGGATTTCTTTTTCCTTTTTACAGGAGGCCATGGCTAGTCAAGTGCGGGTCCACCCAGACACTGCTTTGCTCCAGTCACACCGGCCTACCTCCAGCTTCTCCGAAAATTCACTGGCTCTTTTGAAAACAGAAGAAGGGACACTGGAAACCTTGGAGCTGGTGGACAGTAAGCCCCGGCTGGACAGCACAGAACGAGGACTTCCGGGACTGTACTTGTCCTGCTTTGACATGCTGTTCACTGAAGATGCCACCTGGCTGGTAAGGGTGGCAGACCCTTCTCCATCAGTTACTAATGGACCTCACACAGAATCGTGTGCAGAACCAGAACAGTGCCCAGTGATTGACAGCCCTGGATTAGGCAGTGCACCACTGTCCCCAGGGCTGGAAGAGCAGGTGGAGGAAAGATCTTTGGAGCAAGTGCAAAGCCTTGTGGTGGGAGAAGTCCTGAAGGACATAGAGACAGCATGCAAACTCCTGAACATCACACCAGGTTAGATGCATATTTGCATGAATTTTGTTTTTTTGAAGTTTGCAAGGGCATGTGATTGACACAGTTGTTTTACAGTTCAAATACTTACATAATATTAGTATTCATATATTAGTAGAACACTAGTAATATACTGCATTTAAAATATGTCTAGTTATAAACCCCAGATGCATAAAGTGGTTTGGTTAGTGGGGCCAAGACTTTCACATCGATCTGAATAGACATTAATAACTCCAGACCTTTGAGGCTAGTGACTCAAAAGGTTGTATCTTCATGTTACAGATATAAACCTATACATTTTATGTTTATGTCAAGTAATTTTTATTTTATTCATTTTACTACACATCTAACTATAGTCATGCAATCTCACAACATATTATGTTAAACAAGAACCTGTAAAATAACTTAATTTGATAGTAAAAGGTAAACTTTTATACTTATATAGGTGATGTAAAGGGCTCATGATGGTCTTATATAGCCTTATGAAGATTACCCAAAAGTACTGTTACCCATTGACTGGCCTATCAACATTGTAACACACACCTCTGGGGTCCTAGGGGTTTATTTTTTTAATAATTCCTCTAAAAAAACACTTGAGCTTGGGTACAGATATCTTACTTTTACCCTTTTTATGTGTAACTTTAAAGTTGATGTGAGAGTGAATTGTTAACTTTGTTATTCCTTGCAATGGGCCCCTGTTTTATTTTATTCATTTTTCTGGGTGCTGAATGATTTAAATAATCCTAAAAATATTTGGGAAGAACAATTTAATAATTGTAAATTTATTAACATGTAACTTAAGCCTAAAATTCCTTAATTGCTGTCAAAGTGATATATATATATAATTTTATATAATTGCTTTCATAATTTAATATAAAAATAAATAATTAAAAGGGTGAAATGTCTTGGATGAAAGTGTTCCTTATGTGGTTTTACAAACCAGGATCTGTTTAATCCTCCTTCTTACATTTTACCAAATGACCCAAGAACTTTGTTGGAGGAGCTTTGCTTCAGGACTTTTTTGTGTTTGCCTAGCAGTAGATATGTAAACTATCCAACCAAGCCCGTTCCCTGCACAGGTGACGAACTTGCCCAAAAGAGTAACATCAAGATCCCTGTCTCTCATACGGATTATTTTACTTTACTCACCAACGTTAAAATCGCAGAGCCAAACAATGACACTTTGTATGTTTGTATAGCTCAAAATGTCCTAATCTGCCTAAATAATTACTGACACTTGCTATTGAGTTTGTCACTATGCTATGGGAATTTTACTGATGAGTCTTCTAACTGACATTTGTCACGCCAAATTTTACTTGTAGAAAGTAACTGCACTACACCTCCCTAGGTAAACACTGATTCCCTCATTCACACTTTTGCCTCTTGCCTTCCTTCTATGCTAATCACAAAGGTTAATCAAAACATACAAAGCTCTATCCAAACATGGCAAATCTAGGGGTTATGGAATTGACTGCTGTCTCAAAACTGAACTGGCGTAGCTGTTATTGAAATAAAGAAAATGACTCATGCTTATCTCTGATCCTTTAGACCCGGTGGAATGGAGCTGTGGGAATGTACAGAAGTGGCTGTTATGGACCGAGCATTTGTACAGACTGCCTCAGGTAGGCAAAGCATTTCAAGACCTTGATGGAAAGGACATGTGTGCCATGACTGAGGAAGACTTCCGGCAGCGCTCACCACAGTGCGGGGACACGCTACATGCTCATCTGGACATATGGAAATCAGGTACAAACCTTTATTACATCAAAGGATGACGTAAACATTAAAATATGTCCAACAATACAAAAGTTTTTAGACATATTTACTTCATCAAAATTTAAATAACTAAATGATCACTGCAAACTAAAGCTGAATAGCTTCATATCGCCACTGAGTTTACTATAAACATAGGAAAGGGACATGCCCTCTCCCCCCAACATATTCAGATATGCTCAAAATGTTTTTTCCATTATACACATTATTCCACTAAAGAACTTTGATTAATTTTAGGATCGGACTGCTAGTAATATTGCAGGAATGTTTTAGAATAGCAGGAACCCCCTGAAGATCAATTCCTTACTTTCTATAATGAGCAGTGTGAAGCATTTGCTCTTCAAATTGGGAAATCACAACACTTACTTTATTCCATCATGAAAAAGTGTAATCAGGCTTGATTTCTGGGGAGAAGGATAGCAACCCATTTTCCAAGTCAAATCCTCTTTTGCCTATATTTGGCATCAATTTGCTCAGATAAAAAATTGGGGCATGTTCAGCTGTAAGTAAATATTTGGTTGTGTTTTGCCCTGCAAGTGATGTTATCCTGTCTACATTGTATTCAATGTGCAGGATAACTTCATAATGTTTAGTCAAATTAAATAAAAAATGAACACTAACCATAATGTGAACACATTTACGGACTTAAAGCATATGTTGAAATTACAATTTTAACAATATATGATATATTTGTGTATTCAGCTGCCTTTATGAAAGAGCGATGGTCCACAGGAGAGACCAGGATCACTGGTAAGTCAATTAAATAGTTAAAAGCTTACACATACACTGTCAAGTTACATTATTTTTACCACCAGCTAATATCCAGTTACCACTCTGTGCAGCACAGACATCAGCTAGATTGGCTTGGGGTGACTTAATAGGGTCCTTGTAGGTGTCTGGGGCCATTTGTCAGCAGTGCATCTCGTCGCTGCTGGAGGTTGAAATAATCCATAGAGCAAATACAACCATCAAGGTGGCCCCACAGATGCTCAGATGGGTTCATCTTTTGGGAAATAGGGGCCCAGGGTAGTATTGGAAGTATTGGTTGCTATTCCAACCAGTGTAGAACATTTCTAGTCATGTGACATGTTACATTGTCTTGCCGGAAGATCAAATCCACCCTTGTATCTGAATCCATCAGACAAATTACAACTGAGCTCTATAAGCCTGGTCTTAGCCGGAAGAACAGCATTTTTTTACAACTTTTGTACAGAAAAGTCAAGTGAAGTGAATCAGATTCTAGAGTAATGTGTTTTGCTTTGGGAAGAACTGACCAAGTTACAAACATAAGACGATCTTTTAGAAGTCCCACAGTGGGGAAACATCATACAAGGGTTTTTACTGGCGGCTTATATGAGTAAATGTTCGGATTGATTGCTGTTTGAATGTTTAAGCATGTGTATTTTTTTAAGCATTGTTTTTTTCTGCAGAGGGAGAGGAATTGTGGTCAGAAGCAGACTCTTCTTGCTCTGGTCAGCCTATCCATTTGTGGCAGTTTCTTAGAGAGCTCTTGCTCAAGCCACACAGCTATGGGCGCTGCATCCGCTGGCTTAATAAAGAGAAAGGTATGATAAAAAGTTCACTAATTCTAGCTCAATCTGGATACATGCTTGTGTTTCCCTTTGACATAGTGTGAGCACTGTTTTTCTCCCACAGGTATTTTTAAAATTGAAGATTCTGCTCACGTAGCACGCCTCTGGGGCCTGAGGAAGAACCGGCCAGCCATGAACTATGACAAGCTTAGCCGCTCCATTCGGCAGTACTACAAGAAAGGCATAATTCGCAAGCCTGACGTGTCTCAGAGACTGGTCTATCAGTTTGTCCATCCAGTATGAGGCGAGGAATCACACCAGCAGATACAGAAGTACAGGCTGGCAACATCTATGCACTGACAAACTACAAAGCATAAAAAGTTTGTGCTTTTCTAAACATTTGTTTTGGAGACTAGGTGATCACTGCTTCATAAACTTGTTTTCATCCTCTTATATTTACATTATTTCTGCCTGTCATTTTTAAGGAACTTGACCAGGGAGTCATTTTTAAAATGAAGATATTCTGAGAGAGTATTTGAGGGTTATATGGTAGATGTGATATAATGGGCAAAAAAGTTGGTTAACTCCTTTGCATTACAGTTGGAGTTGACTATCTGTCACTGAATGATTAAAACACATACGCATTTGGCACTCTGCTTATAGCTCACTCCCAGCTGCAATTACCTTCAACTGTAGGTCATCTACCCTAATCATGGCTCTACTTAAAGTCCTAGTTTCCGGCCATTCGGGGCCAAAGGATTTCGTTGCTGCTTCTTTGCTGTTTCCAAGTCCTGTCTGAGTCTGTTCTGAGTCTGTTTCCAAGTCCTGTCAGTGTCTGGTTTCTTGTCTGTTTCCCGAGCGGTCTGCTACAATCCCAGGCATATATGCCCGATATCGTTCCAGTTCCAAGTGTGTGTTGTTGGTTATTGGGTTCCATTTTCCCTATCTTCCGTCTCCACTTGATATCTTCAGTGTGTATGAACCTGAGTGACTTGTCCATTGGGTTGGATGCTGGAGAAGGATTCTCATGATGCAATTACGACACATGGGATAGTGGGGTTCAGTGCCTGACTCTCCATGTGTGACACTGAGCCCCATATGAAGATGTCTCGTGCAGTTCAAAACGTGCAATCGGCTACTGTGTGTGTCAGAGGGGATGTGCGTTATTCACTGCTATCCTCGCTCAGGAGCAGTAGAGGTGAAATGCCGTTTGGTAATGGGATACAACTGAGAGGAAAAATGGGAAAAAGGCATAAACACTTTGGGAAACAAATTCAATTTATAATAAGTTTGTTGTAGTCTTTCTGAAATGACAGAAAAAAAAAATATTCAAAGTCAAAAAGCTTAAATATGTGAAGTATCATTCTGTCACAGAGAAAACCCAGTTGGATAAAGCTGTGAAATTCCAAGACTGCCATTACATTTAAAGGAAAACTGTACTTCATTTGATTATTAAACAATTTGATTCATTACTGACTGCCCAGGCTTCACAAAGTCTGTCCATCAGTGTAGTGGGGAAATTATAATATTAAGCTCCAGACAATCAATTACTATCTGTACCACCAGATAAAATATGACATGAAGTCTTTCATCTTTGTATCTTTAATAATTAGAGTCTATAAGTCATTTGACTATTAGGTCCATTTGACTATGCTTCACATCTGGAATGGGGTTTTGCTGTTGGTGTGCAGTGCCTTCAAACATAGTATTACATGCAGTAGAGTATACAGTATTGTGTAAGTTTATTTCCAAATCAGTTTGTCTCTATGGTGGTGTAGTATGAATATTATTCTTGTCTTTCTTTCAATGGATACATGAAACGTTTTAAGTATTTCTGCAGCTCTTTGTGCTTTCCACATTTGGCAAAATGTGTTTATTTATTATTATGTCTCAGATAAAGACATTTTATGAGTAATTCATGCAACATCCAGATATTCCCAAAGGGTGAACAAGCTTTTTATTATTTAAATTATCTGGTTATTTGCATGGTCTGCCTGTCTCAGTCTTTTTGCTAAGCACTTGACAAAGCCAAATCCATTGCTTCCAGCAAATATAATTAAGCCATAGTAAAAATCTAGGATTATATGTGTCATGTTAATTAATGCAATTTTTCAAATTATTATGAAACCTGGTTGAACACAGCAAATTTACAGTTTAATCTCTGTTTACTCTTCCATTAGTTTGTACACTAATGTTCAAACATGCTCTTTTCAAAACGCTATTTCAGAGTCATGTGAAGACTTGTTGTGTGTGTTGAGCAAACCTCCATTTCTGACAGCTGCCCAGCTCAGACTCATGGTTGGGCTTAGACAAGGTTTTATTTCTCTAATCTTTAATGAATGATCGTCTTCATCAATCCCAATGTTATCTCTTTTTAGATAGCAAAATGTGGGCTAACAACAAAATGGGCAAACTATTGTGGACTATTTTTATTAATGAGATGTCTTTAGATCATGTAAACTTGTAAAGATTTATGCAAGTAGTTGGGTACAGAGAACTGGTTATGGGGAAGACTTTTTGTCTTGTTCAGAATTGACTTTTACTGATAAGATTTTAAACTTGGTCATCAATCACAGATGTAACAAACTCTTGTCTGTTCGTGGAGGTTTTATTTTCTGTGTCCTTACACTTTTCAAGGATAGTCGCAATGTCTGCCATTGTTAATAACATTTTGAAGTTTTTAAACTACAATAAACTTTCATTAACTAAAAGTTTAGCCTTGTGGTGATTTTTCATTTGGTTTAAGGTTTTTTTCACAGTAGCTCATCATTTAATCATTCAATATTTTATGTGAGTTTATGAGGGGTCAGTAGGTGGGAAAAAACAACGCTAGCCCACCAGAGCTTCTCTTTTCGAGTTTTTTCTGTCAGGGTGAGGTTTGACGTGAAAAAAACCTTCAAAACTAATGCAATTACGGCCTTGGATGCTGATAACATTTGCACAGAGACAAGGGATAATTTGTTAATTAAGGTGTGTTCACAATGCATATCCATAAATTACATTGAAGTCAGTACTGCACACATGTTAGAGGGGGCATATGTTCGTCATTGCACTCATCAATAAACTAAAGTTATTATAATTAGTCCATAATGCTTTGTTTCTAGCTAAAATTGTCCAGCAATTGAGAACATAACACTTTAATTAACTGACATTACATACTTTCTTGGCTGATTAACGCTCTCTTGGTTGTAAAGGGTGGCTGTAAAAATCCATGAAATGTATATGCTTTGGTAGAAAGTGATCCAACTTTAGATGAAGCAGTGGTAAAATGGGATTATGTGATCAATAAACTGAAATCAGCCTGTACTGCTTGTTCTGGCTTATTCAGAAACAATTAAATTAACCACCTCAGTCACCTGTTTCTAGAATTAAAGTTGGCCCTGTCCCAATTTAGCAATGCATTTGTGATTTGACACAGCAGCTTCAGAAGCCCCTTGTTTTTCCAATAAGGAGCTGTTTAGCAATGAAGCAAAGTTATCTCATAGAAATTGTGAGGTAGGTCAACAGAACCACATATACAGGTCAGAAACAACACTCTGGACTAGCCCAACAGTTGCTTCACATAATGTCATGGTGTGGTGTGGTGTGGTGTGGTGTATGGTGGACAAGGACTGTGGGACCTTTCTTCA
>JAYDZG010000043.1:10963883-10982645 GCA_034509265.1 Microcambeva bendego
TATCCCTGATGTCATTCCCGACCCTGGGCTTTAAATCAGCACTGAGCAATGACAGGTGCACCTCCCAATGGTTAGGCTTCTTGTCCATTACCCCCAATACATAGTTAATCACAAAAAAAATATTTAAACTCACTTATATAGAGTATATATACAGTGCCTGGTATCGCTCTTCACCAGCGGAAACCATCTAACTTGAAGGAGCTGGAGCACTTTTGCTTTGAGAAATGAGCAAAAATCATAGTGGCAAGGTTTGGCAAGCTCATAGAGACTTATCCAAAGCGACTTGCAGCTGTAATTGTAAGTTTTCTGTTATTTTGTCCTACTGCTTCACAAAAATATTTATCAAATGGTCAAAGTTGTTGGCATGTTCTGTAAATGAAATGATGCAAACCCTCAAATAATCCATTTTAATTCCAGGTTGTGAGGTAACAAAACACAAAAAAATATATAAAGGGGGTGAATACTGGGGCACTGTACTCTACTACCATTACACTACATTGAGCAAAATGTGTTGATTAAACATGCAAAGCTTCTTTGAGTGCACTATAAGCTCTCTTGGACATGACCAATTACACTACTGCGAACTATGTACATTTTCTTACCTCTTTGAGCTTTTTGGCCCAAGGTTTCTGAGCTTTTTTAAAGCCTTCCTCTGCCTCTTTGGTCTCCTTGAAACTCCCCATGATTTGCTTGTGGTAAGAGTCTTTCTGCCAGTTTTTCACTTTTTCAAAATCCTCATTGATCAGATTGTTCTTCATGTCCTGGTGGAGCTCGCTCACTTTCTCTGTCTCAGTCATCACTGCGATCCAGGCTCGCTCCACCGACCCGTACTGAGGCCCTGATACACAGAGTAAATGACGAATAGTCTAGCAGGTACAGGAAAATGTTGCTGATCCGGGAACTGGACTGATAATGAAAAAGTTGCAGGTTCAATCACTATCATTGCTATCACTGTGCTTCCAAGAACCTTTATCCTTCCTTACTTCAAACATCTGCTTTGGATAAAGTGATCATTTTGAAGTGGTCTCTTTATCTTTTTAAATGCAAAAATGATAATGATTGCTAGATCAACAGTTTTAAGGAACAAATAAAGCTCCCAGTCAGTTAGAAAACAACGATATTGTTTGGTGGTATATATTTTTATCATTGTTCATTGAAAATGCAGGCAGTCATGAATAACGTTACTAAGAATAAAGTTTAATTTCAGATAAAATATAAAATAAAAAATAGATATGGCACTTTTAATAGCCTTTTAATACCTCTTTCCACCAGCTGTCTCCATCTCTTGGACCAGTCCGTTAGCTGCTGTGCATAGGCCTTCTCTATTTTGGCACGCTCCTGTATGCAGTTCATCAGGTCATTGCATAGCCGGTGGCCATCATCAATTCTCTTTACTGTACGCTTGTAGTTTCCGACCTAAACAATAGAACAAGCTATATGTCAGAACCTCTTTTTCTGAGCATATCGCTTTTTCACTTATCCAGTATTCAGGTGTTGGAACTCCAGATCATTCTGTTTTGTGTATGTGAATTGGAATGGTTTTCAAGCAGGATGCCCTTCCTGGTGCAACTCTCCTTATATAGGCGTGCTGGAGACCTGCGCTGACGGGATACTGACAGTTTCACCTGGTTTGCCTATCCAATTAGAGCCATTTAGTTTCATTTATTTGCATTTTAGTGTTTCACCACCACTTTGACTAGGTCAGGGCTCTGGTGGTTCTGGGTTTCCGTGAATCACTGGCCAAAATGCAGGAACACCGGACAATGCCAGCGTTTGTGGATCTTCAACCAACCCCAGCAAACATGGATGTTCATGTCTGTATGTAGATGCCAGACATATGCCGAATAAAGACAATATAATAACATTAAAGTAAAAAAAAAAACTAAAAGCATTTTACAAGGGATGTTAAAAAGGGTTCCACCCTGTAGTTCCAATATTTTGTTTACAAGCAGTGAGGGCCGGAGGAGTAGTAACTGGACGTGTATGAAAGAGCTTATAGTTCAAATTTTGCAAAATCTTATTTCCACCCATCGGATTTTGGTCCCATTAAAGAGGTTTAAGGGGAAAAATTGGAAATGTGGTGCATAAATGGCTACGCACTTAACCAAAAACATTTTTGCTGACAATATTAAATTGGAATGATGCTGTAAAATGCATCAGAAAGGAAGGTGAGGGTAGAAATTTGATGTCGTTCATTTTTGAAAGATTCTTTAAGAGCAGAAACTTTTTGACAAACCCTCATAACATTGTAACGTAATTATTTTTGCTTTTAAACTGTTTAATACGAGAAGAGACAGAAAAACAGAGCACTTGGTTTCAGGTTTCACGGAAGCTCAAACATTACACAAAACCATCAAGTCAGATTCTGCCATCGGCGTGGTTACCCTGATGCTGGACACTATAAACATGTAATTACTCAGCTGCATCAGTTCTTTATGTCATTGTATTGGTTTAATAGGTCACTAACCTCCCAGAAGCTGTCGGTGGTCTCATCAGGCCCCAGTGACTCGTCGTAGGCACCAGACATGTTGTTTACTTTGGCAGATCAAAGCTCTAGGCTGGAGGAAAATGCAGCAATATGGACTTCACCATGCACTGTGGGAGGAAAAAAATACACCACTGTTAATAATACTTTCTCCCAGTGCTTTTAGCCAGCATACAAGCAGTTCTATTCTAGCATTAAACATATCAACATCTTTCATTAGCCTTTTCCAGTTCCTGATATTTACATAGCTTGTTTTTTTTTTACATTTACTACATTTGCTACATTTTGCCATTAAAACAACAGTATACAAAATACAGAGACAGTACAGTGATAGAAGTTAAGTTTTAAGTTATGAAAGATTAGTTACAGAGACAATTAAAATTAAACAACTGCTTGGATATATACGAGTGTATGTAAACGTCTGTTTTAATTTTAAGCGAATTAAGATAAAACTAGTTTAAATGAATTGTGATGTATGAAGTCATTACTAGGAAATTATGGTTAAGCATCATTTTGCTTATTCGGTTCATCTTATATGATGTTGCACAAACTTTCATTTTGTGGTTGACCACCTTTTTCTACTCTTATTACACCCATGCACATACACAAACTCTTACACAATCATTGTACATTCACAGCTGTTAAATACTGTTCGATGTATCATGCTTTTATCAAAATAAGCCTTACATGTTACAAATATTTAAAGATATATCACCTAGATCGTTTTCTTTTTAGCTGGATCAACAAAGAAACAAAAAACACACACTGCACTTATACTGTGGAGTGTCTGCATATATTTTTAGTTTGCATCTGTGTGTCACCGACACCAACACATGGGACCCTATGCAATCTTTAGCAATCTTTGGCGAGTCGTCAACCACGCATGGCCTGATTTTGGGGTGTTGCAGTGTGTCTTTTCTATTTTATCGACAGGGAAAGTACACATGCTGTGCGAAATACACAAAGGGGATGTACTAAATCTATTCAGTGTGTCGCTTGCCATTCACTTTAAGAGTCGAGTGACTCTTAACACTTGAACTTGAACTTGTCCAATGCTTCTCAGCAGAGGATACTCACCTGCTCGTTCATGCTGTGAAGGTGCACGAGCACTTCAGTGATGGAGAAATGAGTCAAACGCAGTGATGAAATAACTCCAAAGTGAGCGCCTTAAAATGTCACACTACAATACTATTGTGCACCAGTACACCATTCCTGACTTTTAATTTTATATAAACACTTGTATAAAATTATTTCATTTACTTATCAGGCTACAGGTGACTCCTGTGTAGGCTGATCTTTAAAGTTTCACGATCTATTACGTGCTTTGGTGTGATTTTGATTAAAATCCATTTCACGCACTACTGTAGGCATGATATACAGTGTGATCAGCAGGTCTTTAATCTATATCCATTGTCCCCTAACAGAATAATGTAAAATAAAGTTATTTAATTTTGTATTCTGTTTATTGTTGATGTAATGGGCACTCAGTATGGGTTTGTGCACTTAACATTGTTAAAATTATGTGTGCAGTGCAAAACAAATTACTAAACGTCACACTAATAAGACATAATTGTGATCATTTGAACCCAGGTGTCCATATCTGCACTTTTAGAAAATGAAAGTGCACCACTAAAACGGATGAGATAATTGAATTAGCCAGAAGTGACAGGACAATAGATTTGGCTTTCAGAGCCGAGGCACAGCATGATGTGGGGGAGCAGCACTTTTATTTAACAGGGTAGAAAAGGGGGGCCACTTAGGGCCAATCAACGGCAGAGTGAGGCAGTTTTAAACAACAAAAGAACAGTGGAAAAAGCAATATAAGAAAACAACAATACATACATATGTCGAGCATGAAAGTCTTGGATATTGTTTGAGTAATACTGAAAAGACTTGCTTTTTTAAAACCAAAATAATCGATTTATTCATCCCGGTCGACCAGGCTGAGCTTTTGTTCTGTTACTATGCAAGCATGATGTGACAGACAATAACATCTCGGCTATTTATTAGCTTAGCTCGTTGAAAGCTAATGGAAAATTTGATCTCATGTACAAACATATGGCGTGCACTGTGCACATTTAAAAACACACAGAGAATAAAAAACTTAATTTGATCTATGCTTTAAACAGAGTTTCAACAGTCTTAACATACACATATTTGATTAAGCCACCACAGAAAATAAATTATAAAAAAAAACAGCAAAGTATGTAGTCAAGTCTCCCTCGAATGCGGTTTGACTTCATCACAGACAAAACACATCATGAAACCGTAGGGTCTCCGCCAACAACTACTTTATTTACTTACTAATCAGATCGAGTAAACTACAAACACCAAATTCATTTGATGTACAGCACTATTAGATCTTACCTGCTCCTGTTTATTAGCACAGAATTGCTGGTAGATCCTATATACATCCCCTCCACAATGAGTCCTCTGTTAATCAGTTTATTATTCTTCTATAACCTCTTCACTAATCCACAACATGCAATTCAACAGCAAAAACCAGTTGCAGGTTTGGGTACAAGTCCACTCCATGTGGTTCTAAACATGATGGGGAATGACTACAGCAGTGTGGGTGGGTGATTCTCTAAGACTTTGTCTGTGTGTATGGGGGGCGTGTCTGGGGTCTGAGGGACCGCTCCGGGTCACATTATGCCTGATTAACTCTAACAGCTTAGATTATGTGTAAAGACAGATATAAAGATCTATCTGGGTTGTTACATTTGAAAACCTAAGTAAATGAAAATGTAAAAAATATATATTTTATAATTTTTAATATCTTCTTGATTACTTAGATTTTGGTCAATTCAATTTAAAACTGTGTTTTTTTCTGTGCAGTTTATTAGGAACACATTATTTTAGTGATTTTTAATGGAGAAAGTGCAATTAACTCTATATGGCCAAAAGTATCTGGACACCTAACCATGAGCGGGTTTGAAATCCCATTTTAGAAACAACGGTTATAGGCTCCTCTTGGAAGACTTTGGCGTTCTGGGAATTTGTGCCCATTCAGTTTGAAAACCTACATAACATTTATATGGCTGGGCACTGATGTTCGTCATGGATGACTGAATTAATGTTCCAGTTCATTCCAAAGCTGATCAGTGGGGCTGAGGTCATGGCTCTGAGCCGACCACTGGAGGTCTTAAAACAGAGCTTTTCTTGATTTGTGTAAATGGGCACAATGTTGGAACAGGAAATGCCCTTCAGTAAACTGTTGCTGCAAAGTTTTATGAAAAACTATATTTTCTCGTGTATTTAATTGATACATTACTCCCGTTAGCAATTGTCATTGAAGAAGTACATTTATTTCATAAATAGAACGGGAATACAAAAAGCTTTGTCCATATAGTATACATACATTACAACAACTGTAGCTCAGTATTTCTCCTGGACATCTAAATGTACGTCCCAAAAGAACACCATCGTTTATATGTTATTTGGAAGGCGGCACAGTGATGACATCGTAATAACACAGCAGTGTGTGTGTTGTACTGCTATTGGCGTGCATTATTTAGAGCAGTGCTGATCTAAATATCTATTTATTTGACTCATTGAGAGTATTTTAGTAAGCAGATATTCCTACTCTCATACCCATTATGTATTTAAATGGGTAAATCTCAAGATCAGTTACTGTACATTATGATAATAGGGTTTAAAAACCGTATAAAAATAAATATTTCGTGAATAAGATTGTGAAATCTCTTAGAAATACATAATAATCTGGTTTAATCTTAAATTTACTCATCAGATTTAATGCACTTGATAACTTATCTGGGAGTTAACATGTTCAAAGTCTCACATTACGAATGTAACATTGTTCCATAGATACAGTCCGCAACAAGAACACTAAATAACTCACCATTGTCATAAGCATATAGAACTCTACATAGAACACTAGGTAATTTGCTATTGCACACAAGCTGAGTGACACAATCATTGAAACTCTGTAATGTCTTTATTATTTCACAGAGTTGTTGTGTGTTAGAGGTTGACCACTGACTAAAGGTTGCCAGTTTTCAGTTCAAAGCGTTTCAATCAATGCAGCTGATCCAATCACGTCAGTCTTTACTATGTCTGACATATTATAGGAAACTGTATTTCTAATAGTCATACCAACAAGTGTTTATGTATTATTTAACGAAAACTGTGTCAGGTAGTTTATGTAGTTGCAATATAGAACACAAAGATGAACATGAATCACATATGCAGGAACACTTCCGCATTTAGAATGTAAAATGCTAGTTAAACATACTAATACAAAGTAAAGATGCCGTCCAAAGCTCTTCCTGATACCCGTACTTTGTTATAACACAATATTTTAATTCATAATATCAATGTACAAAAAATATTTTCTGTGTAGATTAAAACTCATGCATTCTTGTTGAATAAGTATGTAAACCAGGAATGTAACAAGTCAGTTATTAAACAATTTGAGAAAACAGCCAAGGACACTGGTGCTATACTGAATTTTGGTAGATACACATAATCTGATATTAAGATTTGCTGACCTCAAACATGTTGTTACCAGTAGCTCGGAGATAGCAAATTGATCAGCACATTTAACTGTAATGGACTTTATTTAAAGCATACATTCTTAAATCCTGATTGATTATCTTACTAAGGTTGTTCTAAGGTTGCCGGTTAGAGTTTAGCCACTGACTAAGTATAACCCACTAACTGTTCAATAGAATTTTAAACATGGACACAAGTGATTAATTTTAAAAATTTAGAATAGCTGCCCAGCCAAATTCAGATGACAAAATTCTTGACTGCTCCCTAAACGCAAACTCTTTACTAGCAAAGTGCCCCATCAACACAATACAATCCCTACCGCAGCAGTCAGGAAGATGCAGATCAATGCATTCAAGGTCAGTAATGGTGCTGCTTCGCGCACTGACTGCAGTCTTACTTGTGCCATCTATCAGGCCATAATAGGCCATAATATTTAGCATTGGCTGTTAACAACCAATTCAAATTTATAATGTTCTTTTTTTTCACAGCTAGACAAAAAAAACGCCCTTGTGTACCCTGAATCATACCACGTTCTAGGTTCAGATACTGGGAGCCATGTGTACTCACGTAAATACAAACTTGTCTTTGGATTAATTATTTATGCTGGTCTGTTACCAGATGAGTTTAGAAACCAACTCTGTGTAATCTGGGTCCATTACATGTGAACCATGGAAGAAATGTTTGTGTTTTAACTGTGAATCAAAACCACAGACAAACATTATCTTTTATCATGCCATTCTTCGATTCAAGCAAAGGCTGAACTGTGCACAAAGTTACAAATGTCACAGATTAAAAACATACATTATATTAGAAAAGTGGTCAATATGGAGGTGTTGGCCAAATTTGGATAGTTTGGCAAAAGAAACAAACCCACCATGCATTTTCAGTTGATGTTAATGCAGTGAGGGAAAGCTTTCCTGGCACACAATGGACCCCCAACAGCAAATTAGCCTTATACGAATGTCACAGGCTGATTAATGCTACCGAACATGTGCGTTCTCTTCTGAGCCACCATTGACCCATCTATAATTACTATTTCCAGCATGTCAAAGCACCATCTCAAAGCAGAAGTCATTCCAAACTACACAAGTGGTTTCCAGTGCCCCTCCTTTACAGTTAAGAATATTGATCAGTGACAAACCACACCTTCAACATGTGTAAATCCGTACAACTTTTCTTTACATCGGTCAGCAGCAGATTCCCACAAAGGATTTTAATTCACACGGAGGACTATTCTTCCAGCCACAATTACTCAGCTTCTTAAGTAATCAATATGTGACTGATTAAATCAAACCTGAAAGATTTCCTGACCTAGAGAGGAACCATTAGGAGACCCTGGGGAGATCTGCCAAGATGTCAGTCTGAAGGTTACAAGTTTCAGTATAAAAAGGTGATCCAAACAAATGAAGCCGCTACAAAAATTAAATGATGTGTGTTGCTTTTACATGATATGACATAAATAGGGTTTAAATACATGTATTGAGTATTTGTACCATTTGAAAACATCGCTAATGTTTTTCAGAAGTTAAAATGAAAACCTTTGTTTTTCAGTAGATTGTTTGAGTAAGGAGACACTCCTTACTCAAGGACATGAAAAGGATATGGTGTCCCACACCACCCCCACTACCACTATTTTACTAAATGTTGTGTAATAAATGTTGCATATCTTGTTTTGTTGATACTGTACTGAGTAAAATTCAGTTTGAAACACTGACCTGGGTGTCAGTGCAAAAAGAAAGTTGAAGTAACATATACATACGATTTATACAAGCTTATACTTATATACAGTGTAAAGAAAAATGCCTCACCTCAAGGTTTAAAAAGTAAAATAGTCCAGATCTACTTCCAATTCTCAAGGTCCAAACAGTTTACTAAACCTATGTTACTCTATAACCCACAGTACAATTTAACACCACACCTAGCTGTCAGTTTCACACATACACATATGAGGATTGGACTTTGATAGTACTCTTGAGGGCAACCTAGTTCATCAATAATTGGCAGGCAGAAGCACTCCAAGCCAATAGGACTGACAAAGCATCTTTAAAGGACTTGAGTTAATCTGATGACACTCATTATATTCACCTCAGAAGTGACATAACAACAAATCAGCAAAGTAATAAAACTGAAATACTTTAAAAATACCCAAAACTAAAAAATAGAAAATACTGGCAACCACATCACCTCAGCATAAGAACAAGAGCTCAAGTAATAATGGAAACATGGAAAACAAAGGGAGATAACCAAAACAAAGCTTGGGTGCAATGCTTTCACCTACTTAGTCCACCAGTGAGCTAAAACCCAAACCTTCACCAGAGAACCAGACAGTGGAATTCAGTAAAATGGTTTAGGCAGAAAAACTCAAGAAAGATGCCACGGCACTAATAAACAAAACTCGAAAACAGGAAGGATGCCTGTGACAGCTATAAAAACAGCTGGTCCACTGGAACCCTGAACAAAAAAAGCCCCAGATTCTCTGTTTAAGTTTTCACCCAGGCATAGTGAGTAATGTTTGATGAGGTGCATATAATGCTTTGAAGTGTAGTTCAAAGCAAACTACACTTTCTGTCTATCTCCCACATTTTTTAAGAAAACTCACTACAAAATAATGAATTTAGCTCACAAGGTGCAGATGTGTGTCAATCAATAGACGCATCAATTATGTGTGCCTCCGTGCCCCCTCTGTCAGCCAAAACCAGAAGTGCAACAGAACACCATTAGTAGAAGACTAGAAGTAACTACTTTGATGCCTGGATGTAACAAAGCTGTCAAATTATGTAAAGATTAATCGATGGAAATGAAAGAACAGTGTAGATCTGTTTATGTATCTGATTTATCTGACAGTGAGTAAAATGTTCTATTGTTACTTGCAACTTAAGTTCAGCCATGACAATTTGGCAGCCAGTATTCATTTTAAAACATTATTTTTTTGCTAAACAGACATTGAATTATGTCAGGTAGGTAAACGTGACCCAGAGTTAATGGAAATGGCAATTTCCAATTGTCTCTGTGAACCGTTACCAGGCTCCAACATAGGCAGTATTTGTCACGCACCTAGGCTCTCTCACAATACCACCTCTCTATAAAATGAATCGAATAAATTCAATTTAAGATGCTGAATAAATTAAATTATCTCTAAACAGACAAGAAAGGATTTTAGTAACAGTGCATTATTCATTAATGAAAAGGGTTCGCTTACAGCTAACGCGCACATCCACCAAAACCAAACATATTTAAAACAGATCAATCTTGAACACATTAATTTAATTGTAATAATCATATACCCAATCGATTTCAATTACTCGTAAAGAAATATTTACATTTCGATACTACTGGTACTATCACTCATGCCCTGTCATGTCATGCAGCAGTGCTTCTGCAGCACCTTTCCACTGAACGCTAATAAAAACGTGCATCATTACCTACCAGACACCGAACAGGAACAAATTAATCTTTAAAACGCTTTTTCTTCCCTTTTGCTGAGGAATTCCGGGCTCTGATAGACACCTCATCGGCTGTAATGTCGAGGTAACAGCTAATGCTGAAGCCGCAGGGGTTTATGGGAGATGGCCAATAGGCAACTGCTGGCTGGTACATATTAATGAGCATCTGCACTCTGAAGAAACCAGAAGGCTAAGCGGGGTTAACCGAACAGATAGATTCAATTAAGTGAGCCGATTCTTTGGAATTAGCCGTGTTAATAAATCGTAGGCGTCTGATTCAACCGATTCCCCAGAACCCAGCACAAAATGGCAGCTGTTAAACCGCAGTTTAAAACCACCTCGTTATAGTATTATGTAATGGTTCATACATTTGAGCTACTTTTTTATTTTTGATAGCCAAACGCGGAGCCAAATAATGTCAGAAAGGAAGTCATTCCATAGATTCCCAAAACAGAACCCACCATTTAGCATATAAGCAATTAAATTACCACTCAGGCAAATAAGTGACACTCTTTAAGTGACACTCTAGAAATGAAACTTATTGATTAATCCTGTTTATGTTATTGTGGAAAATAGCGCCCAGGTAAAACAACAGGATCTTTCTTGAGCATACTAGAACTGAGAGTCTAAACTCCTTTAAAAACCCTGATAGCAGTCACATAACTGTAGAAAATTCAATAGAAAAGTACGACGATATAGAAGTATAGTTGTCGTTATTCCATTTAAATTGACATGTGACATTGTGGAGGACAAATAAGTGTCATTCTACTTTTTTCTTTTTAAGGAATTGGTTATTGCGTCTGTTAAAACTGCATAGCAGTCCTTATATTGGCATATACAATCTGTATGTTCTACACATGTACACAAACACACACAGATTGAAACAAAAAGCCAAAAATAGCATTTAATGTATATAAGCACTGAGACCAACTATGAATACTATCCTATCCAGTATTACAGATGTCGAATAATAAAACCCTCGGTCATCAGTGTTTTTAATTGTCTCCATCTTACCTGAAAGCACCGAGTATGGCTGTTCGGCTTGTGAAGCTTTAGAGAAAGAATGGTTTATCCAGTCGGTTCAGAAAGTGCATCAAAGCTTGTTGTGTCAACATCTTCTGGATTGTGATGCTTTAGCTTGAAGTTTTTAGTTCGTGTATTGTTTTTAGACATGATTGCAACACAAGTAGAAGATGTGAACATCTTCATACAATTGTCTTTGATTGACCGGTCTACTGTTTAGAATATGGTTTCTCAAAGGTATTTAACCATACAAAATTGAAAAAAATGTCACTGAAGTGAGAGTGCCAATTTATACAATTCCATATGCTGTACAGTTAGCTCAAAATAATAATCTTACTAATAATGGAATTCTTGGTTAGGTCATTGTTTGATAATTAGGATATGTGGCACACAGAAGGTGTCATTATACTATATTTGCAGCCTGATACAGCAGGTGTTTTGCTCAACAGTCTGTGATTGGCTTCTTAATCCAAAAGTAAATGTTTTCTATTTAAAACAGATTTTACTTACTAACAGGCTTGTACCTATTTCACCAGGAAACACAGGGGAAATTAGTCCAGACTGTACATTGTGTTACAAAACAGTGAGTCTGACTGTTTTACAAAAAAACCTGATGGTTATTCAAAGTGTTTTCGTACTTTTATATTTTCGTTGGAAGCTGTGATAGAGTAGTAATTGATTGTGTCTGCGAGATCTTATTATCCGGATTCAGCTGCACCTGATTTCCAACTTTTTGAACAGCTCAAAGAAACTTAAAGAGAAAGAAGATTTTTACGTGACGATGATGATGTAAAAGCAGCAGTAAATCAGTGGCATCACGCTTAAACAAAAACATTTTTGTTAATGGCAGTAAAATGGTATGACACTGGGAAAGCATTACAAAGGAAGATGGTGTAGAAAAGTGATGTAATTTGCTTTTGAAATTCTTTATTTCACTATAAACTGGCAGAATGTCACCTCTACTTCCGATGCCTTAGGAAGCTACCTCTTCTTTACATCCTTTAATCTGATTTTATATTGCTTAATTTGTAATACATGATTAGAAATGTTGTTCGGTTTAGCCAAGATGGAATTGGATATGTAGACAGATGTGACATTTACTATACAAAATAAAATTATTGGAAACAAAAGTGGGGAAATTGTTTACATTTCCAGAGCAACTTACAGAAGTGCTTCCATAGTAAATATTACCATAATCTACTTTAATTTGAGTTTCTGTATTATGCAGAGTAACATTTACCTGTAGAGTGCAGTTCTGAAATTCCCTGGTCGTTACTGGCATCAGATTAGTAATTCATAAGCTTAAACCCTATATCTGTATTTCAGGCATCCCCACATGGGGCCTTGACCCCAAAATTGAGAAGCACTCAACTAAACACTGTTGTTGAAAGGACAAGAAACACGATCTTGCCATTCGTGTAACTGATAGGACCATCAATGTTGTAGTTGTTCAGCAGTGGTGTCCTCCAAACCTACAGGTGGCGCTACTCTTGTGTGCTCACATCTTCCCTCCCTTTGCTGAAAGAAGAGGCGGAAGCGAAATGAAGCGGTCCTTTCCGGCTCCGGTCTCTCATCAAGAGTAAAGGTAGGCCGAGACTAACGTTATAAAATCCATTTAATATCAACTTCATCCTTGTAGCCCGTACATGTTTAAATGTCCATTTTATCACATTAAGCATTAGAGTGTATAAACATACTTGTCTTTTAGTGTATTTCCCTTTATATGACGTTATTTTTGATGCATGGGTCAAACTGTGGTCCGGTGTAGTGAAGCTAGCCTTCCGTTAGTCTGTTTCTAAAACATTAAGCTGATAAATCTTAGTTGTTGTGAATTTGCAGATGTTTTACTGAAACTGTTGCATGTGTAGATACAGAAAACAGCATTTGTGTGAAGTTCTAGAACGATTGCTAATGTTTAGCATGTTAGCTTAACGAGCTAGATGCGCAGTAAGATATACAATTTTTCTACTTAGTCATTTTCATTGGCTTTATGTGCGTATGTTTCTACTTAAAGATTAACTGATGGTGAATCATGTCTTAATAACATTTCCCGGTAGCACACAGATTAGTCTTGTTAATTAGCCATAGCTGAATTAAGCATGTTGGCGGAAGCTATTTATCCTGTTCACCTGAGCACAGAAAGGAATTAATGTATATAAAGTTCTTAATAATGTTAACTTATCCCCCCTGAATACCCTTGTAATCTTTCTTTTATGAAGGTTTTACCGTGCTTAACATATTTGATGAAATTCATGACCAGCACATGATGGTTATTCATCACGTAAGATGTCAGTATGCAAGTTTAAATCAATCTTGAATATGTTTTGGTCTCCAATTAACCTCATTTGCTTATTTTGGGCTTGTGAACCCCATACAGACACAGGGAGAACATGCAAACTCTACACAATGGTCCTGGACTGGCCTACCTGGAACCCAGGACCTCCTTGCTGTTAGGTGCCAGTGTTACCAACTGTGCCACCCATGGATCTGTCATGATAGGAAGTATTTATATCGTGCAGAGTTGTTAAATACGATTAATTATGGATTGGTGTCGTGTCTGGAGTGTGGTGCTATATTGCACCCAGTAATTCTGATAGAGGTCATGGTGTGAAAGTGTAGGATCTTTCTTACAAAGAGCTGGATGTGACTTCAGCTGGCTAAGGCTCGAATCTCAGTTCTGCCAAGCAGCCACTTTCAGGCTCTTAAACGTTTTCGGGGTGCTGTATAACCCTGAGCTCTGGCCACCTTTATTTAACACCAGCTGATGTGTGTAAAGATAAACTTGTACTGGACACCTTTTGTATGGTTATAAGACAAAAGCATTGTGTTCTTTATTACTGATCGTGTTTTAGACTGCCTAATGTTCAGGTGTGTTTGGTTGGTATGAAAATTGGCTCCTGCACTTTCCATCATGGATAAGAATGTTCATCTTTAGTATGGCCGCTGAATTTGCATCTGTGGAGTGTAATACTGGAATACTAAATCAGTACAAAGTATACACACATTTGGTTATTTCTTCTGTTCATTCAGAATTTCTTGTTTTGGTCACCCAACATGTAATTTGTTTAGATGTCTCTGCTTTGTTAATATGAGAACCGGCACCTGTGATAGCTATTTGTGTATAAGATTGGATAGTGTATCTCTGTAGTCTGAGACAAAGTGATGGGCATGTGGGTGCAGTCCATCAAAACAGTGTGAAGTAAACCCCCTCACGCAATTTTTTTGGATTGGTGTTGAGTCTGGGATGTGCCTAGTGATTCTGTGTGATCCCTGACCAGAATAATGACTTTTAATATGAAATTTATATCATTGTCATGTTGATTTGCATTTCATTTACTTATAGTTGATTTTTCACACAACTTCTAGTGAATTACACCCTGATTGCTACAAATGATAAACGCTGTCCAAGGAAACTTTCTCTCTCGATGCTTAAAGCACTGAATTTCTGAGCCAATTTGGTCAACAAGCTGAGCAAATGAAACTTTTTGAACAGATTGTTTTTATACCATGTTTGGTTGTAACTTACTTTTCTCGACTTCAGTTTCCAAAATCTAATCCTGTTCTGTATTTTGTTTTTGGAAGATGTTGATGCCCAAGAAGAATCGCATTGCTATCTATGAGCTTCTCTTCAAAGAGGGTGTCATGGTGGCCAAGAAAGATGTGCATCTGGCCAAGCACCCAGAGCTCGCTGACAAGAATGTGCCCAACCTTCACGTCATGAAGGCCATGCAGGTGAGTGATGCCTGTCCTGGTTTTGAGTTTATTAATGCAATTATCACGTAGCTTATAGAAGGTTTCTTACTGCTTATGTATATGCTGGTTAGGGGTGTGATTGTGTCTACAGGGTGATTTACACTGTCTGACTTCTCTGACAGAGAAAATGCAGTTTATCTGTAAAACTGTTCAAATTGTTTAACTGATATCTGACCTGGGCCATGTGATCGGTGCTCAGTACTCATCTGCTTTTTATAAATATGAATCTTTTTAATTTCTGTTTAAATGGCAAGAGGATTAGTACCCAGAGCTACATTCAGGGCTCTATAGAGTGTGACTAAGTTTCTCAGTGGTGCGACTACACTAAATCTGATGTCTCATCGATTCGAGGGGGAAAAGTATCTGTGACTGTAGTCTTGCTCGACACAATAGTCCCATACTGTGTTTTAAACCTTTCAGAGATAGTGAAGGCAGTTTGGGCAGATACCCACCAGGCAGTTTGTTATATTTCTGTATGTGTGTATACTAACCCTGCTTGGTAGTGTCATACCGAATTCTGTGACTTTAGAGGTGCACACGGACAGTGTCATAAAAATGCTAGCGCACCTCCACATAATCAGCATTTTTAACATATTTATAATTCATGGCGATTTACAAACTACATTTGGGCAGAATTTAAGTTTAACTTAAATTCTGCCCAAATATCCTGAATTCACACCTAATCACTGCACAATTACGTTATATTTTTAATTCTCATCTTTTGCTTGATTATTAAAGGTTAACGAACATGCTACAATTAGTTTAAAAGGAAGTCAAGTTTAAAGTCTACATTCTTCCTGTAGTCTCTCAAGTCCTGCGGCTATGTCAAAGAGCAGTTTGCCTGGCGCCACTTCTACTGGTACCTGACCAATGAGGGCATCCAATACCTGAGGGACTTCCTGCACCTGCCCCCCGAGATCGTACCTGCCACCCTGCGTCGCCAGACCCGGCCTGAGACGGCCAGACCACGCCCCAAGGGTGGGCGTTCTTTAATAGATTTAAATGAAGGATTGATTTTTAATTGAAATGATTTTGTTTTGGCACTGCTCTAACGACATCACCATGAGGGATTGAGGATTTATATTTAACATGGGTTTGTTTTTGGGTAGCAGGCCTGGAGGGAGAGAGACCAGCTCGTCTGGCCCGTGGCGAGGGAGACAGAGAGGCATACAGGCGATCAGCTGCTCCTCGTAAGTACTCTGAGCTGGGTCAGCTGATTATATGCACAGTAGAACTACTGGCAGCACTGGCACTTAATCCCACATGAACATTGTGGTTTAACTACTGTTGAGTTCAATATATTATTGCCAGTACTGAACATGTAAAGATTCTGTAGAATTTAAGTTTGTGTAGTCTGAGCTCTAAATCCTCCCCCCCCCCCCTATAGCTGGTGCAGACAAGAAGGCAGAAGCTGGTGCTGGAGCTGCCACAGAATTCCAGTTTGTAAGTACCTAATGTGATCTCTACATAGACATTTTACTTCATCCTATATGTTTGAGGCGTAGGCCGTTTAAAATACTAGAAGCCCGAATATCCTCCCTTAAGGCAAAGTATATAAACATATTCAGAGTCGAATGAAGAAGCATACATTGCTGCATTAGTGGAAAAGGGAATCACAGCATTCAGTGCAACACTTCTCGCACATAAGATTATTATTGATTTATTTAAATAAAAAAGTAGTTTTGCAAATTTGGGCTTGTCTGACAATTTAATGTTGTGCCACCTTATCGGTTTTAACAGCATGATGCTAACTGTGAAAGTAGCGTGTTTGATATAACCTGACTTTTTAGAATCTTATCTACTTGACTTCCTATGTAGACAGTAGGATGTCAAAGCATCTCTAGGTTTTTGAACTTACCCTGTGTGATGTGTTGACTATTTGTGTATAGTAATTGGGATTCTAATATATCTTTTTTCCCTCTTGCTCACAGAGAGGTGGCTTTGGCCGTGGCAGAGGACAGCAGCCACAGTAATTTTACACATCCTCTGTATAATAAAATTTGGGAAAATGTAATATATTTTGTCTTTATTTCACAATACATGATGCCTGGTAAATTATGGTTCCAACATTTCTCACTATCCTAAGAATCTTACTAAGCTTTGTATTTAAAAGCTTACTTGAAGACCAAAATTGATCTCTTCTTTTGATCCAATAAAAGGAACTTGTGTTTAGCACAGTAAGGTAAACCCATAATGTAGACATTGTGTGTATATATTCACACAGCTCAAAAAGGAACACTAAACCAATGTCCTACATTTCAAAGAATGGAAGATTCCAGTTACATTCATTACATAGTAGAATGTGTTGAGAACAAAAATGATTAATGTAAATATAAATTATCTCATGGTGGTCTGGATTTGGAATTGTACTCCCAAGTTAAATGAGGTTCAGTGGCGTGTGTGGTCTTCATTTGTCTGTATGACCTCCATATAATGCCATATATATATATAAATATTATTTACTGGAAGGGATATATATACACTACACACATACTGCGCATAAATAAATAAAGGAAACACTTAACACAATGAAACTAAGTCAATCACACTTCTGTGAAATCAACCTATATATAGATATGCACACCAAATTTCGTGTCATCAGCCGTACTGTTCCTTATAACCCTTTGTGTTACACAAAGCTTACATTTCTGGAAGACGCTGGCTACTTAATAACTTGATAAGTCAAGTCAATGCATAACAAACCAGAGTACATTTCCATTCAGTAATCATATTTCAAGGAGGTATACTTTACTGTATAATAAATTGTTAGAGAACTATTGTTGCTGCTGTAATTCTCAGCTGATGACTTAAATGTAATGGATCAGACTTATCTGGCACTTCCTATATGATCACTGTTTCAGGAATTGTGCTACTTTACCTTTTCTGTGGGATCAGACCAGGTGTGCTAGTCTTGCTTCATCCATATGCAACAGCTTGGGTGTTCATGACACTGGTTGTCCTTCATGAAATTTTTTGGTGCTAACCAAGTGCTTGGAGCTGGTTTGTCCCAGTTGACTGGCAGTTTGGCCCTTGTCAAAATGACAGATCTTTATAGTTGCACATCTTTCCTGCCTGACCATTAATAAGTACGGTTGAACGTGAGAGGATGTTATTCACATCACCTGCTACTGGAGTTGGTGTGGTGTATTCTTCCATATTTGCAAATTTTAAATGCATTTTTCTGACCAAAGCGGACAATTTATAGTGTTCGTCATCTAGGTACTGTGAGCCCAGGAGGAGCAGTGGTATTTTCCACTAGCACACTGAGCACAGTGTCTTCCTTCACCGGTCATCTGGATGCCACCATAGCCACTAGGATGAACAAACCAGTGCAAAGTCTCAAGCCCAGATAAAAAGGAAGGGCAACTGGCATAAAAACAATGTCAAATTGATAATGCAGACGCCGTGGCGACCTCTACCGAGAACAGCTTAAAGGATTCAGACATCATCCAGGTACTCATCGTTATATTTGTAATGTGACTTATGTATCTAACCTGGATGTTATATTGTAGCCTTCTCTGGGTCAGGGGTGTTTCAAGTGAA
>JAYDZG010000043.1:10985658-10999892 GCA_034509265.1 Microcambeva bendego
TGACTGGTTGTCCTTCATGAATATTTTTGGTGCTAACCAAGTGCTGGAGCCCTTGTCAAAATGACAAATCTTAATATTTGCACATCTCTCCTACCTGACCACGGTTTAACGTGAGATGATATTCACATCACCTGCTACTGGATTTGGTGTGGTGTATTCTTCCACATTTGCAAATTTTAAATGCATTTTTCTGACCAAAGTGGACAATTTATAGTGTTCGTCATCTAGGGACTGTGAGCCCAGGAGGAGCAGTGGTATTTTCCACTAGCACACTGAGTGTCTTCCTTGGTGTTACCACCGGTCATCTGGATGCCACCATAGCCACTAGGATGAACAAATCAGTGCAAAGTCTCAAGCCCAGATAAAAAGGAAGGGCAACTGGCATAAAAACGATGTCAAATCGATAATGCAGAAGCCGTGGCGACCTTTACCGAGAGCAGCTTAAAGGATTCAGAGATCATCCAGGTACCCTTCGTTGTTATATTTGTAATGTGACTTATGTATCTGTTTAACATCAACCTGGATGTTATATTGTAGCCTTCTCTGGTTCAGGGGTGTTTGAAGTGAAGAATATCTTAAAGCTCTGCAGGGCAATATGATAAAAATAAAATCCACAATGAGCTAATAATGTGAAATACTGATGTTTATTTGTTGGCACATTTAAATTACATTCTGATACTGGTATATTCCACAATCCCAAAATCACAAAGCAAATGATCCAGTGAAGGGTATGTTTATTAATCAATGGAAAATGATCATAGCGTTTAGGGGCTGTGTAAGTGACGAGTATTTCATTTTTTCCCCCTCAGGCTTAAACAAGCCACACTACATTACGCAAACATTTTAATCTTACCATTTCATTCAGGTCACGTAGGATGTCAGCTGGTGTTTGGACAACCCACAATATTACACTTTGGGTCTAATTCATTGTTTTGGGAGACTATTCATCAGGTGCAGCAAAATTATTGAATTCTCTGAATTCTTTGGGTGAATGCACTTTTAAGGAATTGAACATTTTAAACCATTAAAATAAGATTTTACAATGAGTAGATCGAAATATGTTTACTGCTCATTCCAGGCAATTCCAGGAATTGAGGAACATTATTTACAACCCTAGAATTAGTACTAAACAATCATTTAAATCAGTTATTTTAGTGTTCTTTTGCCGTTATCAAGGCTAAACGTGTAAACAAATGATATGACCAATTGTTAAATCATGGGTAACCATTTCATGACGATGTATTATAGACTCTGCTCACTCGGTGTCCAGACGCTTTCTAGCAGCAAAATTCACCTCGACTGTATAATCTGTTCATTTCAATTACAGTAAGATCAAATCTTTTGTTGGCTGTAATTTTAAAAATCAAGATTGAATGATTAATGATCATGCTAAAATTTGTTCAATGAAATGACGACAGCAGGTAAGCTACAACGACTTAGCACAGCCCCAAAACAAGAGTTTTCCCAAACATCCTGCTTGGGGGGCGTTAACAGTTCCATTGCCATTCACTAGAAACTCAGAATATGTACCATACCCAAATGCAAAACACCACATACTGTACTTTGTAATGTTTGAGTTTGTCTATACAGAAAAGAAATGAACAAAAACAATTCTGGCTAAGTACAGTGGCTCCAGATTCACAGTATTGTGCCAACTGATGCATGCCATTAGAAGGGCAGTAAGCAGCCTGGCTAACACGACTTACTAGACAATTGAAGAGAAAATGAAAAGAAATCCTAGAGTCTAAACGCACATTTCAAATCAAACAAGTGCTGATGCTTTGTACACCCAGTCGTCTGCAACTTGTAAGAAACAGCACATTTGTTCATGCTGTCGATTATGGGTAACATAAATAAAAAGATGCAGGTTTAACACTTTCAGAGTAGACGGGGATGGGAGGGACGGGTGGTCGGAGGGTACTGCAAAGATCGACAGACATAAATAAAGACTCTATAACACCATCTCGCCCAAAACATGGTACAAAAAAAAAATCAATAACCACGATCGACAGAGGCACATCGCACCTCCATGCAATTGCTATGAGCCTTTTTACAAGCGTACAAAAATTGTTGGACGACTAAGGCATGTGGGTTTTTCTCTCTAGTCATTTAAAATCACTGCAATTTTTCAAAGTAAAAAAGTGCCATCAATTGTCTAAACGTAAATCTACCTGCTTTTTATATAAGGCACAAGCCCAAGTTGTTTTACCGATTTCATATCGGGCCAGTGTCTGGGTTATATATGGAAGCATTTGGGATCCAATGCAGTTCATAATAGTAGGCTCATTTTATTCTGGCCTGACCACTAGGCCACAGTTAACTTGTCCTGGCTAATATAAGTAATTAAAATAAGGATCCAATTGATATGTGCTTTTTAACACACATTTAGTTTCAAACACCATTGGATGCATGTTGATCTGTTCAGAAAGGTAACTTAATAAACTGTAAAACCCTGCCGTTCAGGCTTCTTCAAAAACAAGGCCACTGAATAAGACTTCTTATCTCTAAATAAGCCTACAGGTCATACCGCTATTGAAACGTCCGTTCCTGTTAGGGTTTTATATAGCGATGCAGTTTTAATGCTAAGCAGAAATTAAAATGAATAGTTGGTGTGAGCGTATATCTGTTCGTCATTGTTGGTAGCAGGGAGTTGATTAGATTAACTGGCAGTCAAGGGTGAACAAATGACTAGTCTGGGCAACGGTGGGGTGGTTATTAAGATATTTATCTCAAAAATAACCCAGGAACAATGCTTTTTTGATCCCAGAAAAGTTAAAGCAGTATGTAAAATGCAAATAAAATAAAGCTTTTTACCTTGCAGTTTAATTATAACTATGGAAGTACTAACATGTTTACTGCATTCTAAGTTTCCATTTTATGTAAATATGCACATATTTTGAATTTGTCTGGAACATTCCAAAGGATGTGAGAGGGTAAGACTGGACATAACTGAACTGTGATTCAAAGTGAAATGTAATGCAAGAGGATGCTTGGGGAAATGTATAAAGCGTTCAGAAAAGGGTAATACATTAGTAAACAATGTCAAAAAGAATCCAATACTGCTCTATGACACAGCGGTTAAAAGCACACCAAAGCTGGGGTTTTGAATATGTCGTATCACGCCCTAGCTCTGCCATTGGGCTGGGGGGGCCGTATGAACAATGTCAGTACCAGAGTGGAGGCAAATGGCAATTCGGTACAAATTGGATGTGCTAAAATTGGGAGAAAGATCACAATTATTTTAGGGCCAGCAATAACCTAGTGGTTAGGGTACAGGACTAGTAATCTGTGGGTCATCAGTTCAAATCTCACCACTGTTAGGTTGCTGCTGTTGGGCCCTCTTAACACCAATTGCTCAGACTGTATACTGTAACTGTACCGTAAGTCACTTTGGATAAAAGTAATGTAATTAAATGTAACGATTTTGGTGCATAAAGGTCGACCACCTACAGGCCACAGCCTTTGATCAATCGGATACCACTGCATTAAAGAAAGCATAATTCCTGCGATGGATAGTAACTGCATATCATAAATTCTGTGTGGATTGTCTGCCACTGTGATCATATAATAGTCAATTGTCAAAAACATTCATACATGGCATCATCTCTAGGTGACAAAGATCTGTTGGGGAACCATTAACTTGAAGATTTTGCAAGACATTTTGAAGCAGCGCATGCTTACTGTTGGACATACATGTTTATCTTAACATAAATGGCAGTAATAAAACAGATATTAATGATCCTGTCTTAACATTTATGTAATGTTTTGCCGCAATAAAATCTAATTGAATAAAAAAAAGTAAAAGAATTGAGAATTTGTATTTTTCATACTTGCTTTGTGTACTTTTAAACTCCCATTTCAATGCAGTGCTTGATGTTTAATTCTTTAACAGACTCTTGACTCTCACAGTTATAACAACAAAAAAAGTTCATTGAGTTTCCTATTTTCTTAAATACTACTGGGAGTTTTGGGTTTATAGTCCTTATTAGCCATGCAAGAAAAATTATAACCTGATTGAGCTTAATCCAATGACGACCAAAATCTAAATGATTTACCAAGTGGAATCAACTGACTCTTTAAACACGAATCAATTCCAGATGTAAAACATCAATAAAACAGTAATTTATGAATGTTAGGTTATTGAATGATCAGGCCACATTGAGCCTATTTGATGATCTCATACTTGTTTTTAATTATATTAAATTTTCCACACACAGCTCTTAAGGGATCCTTTTTTCACCCATGCATTCTGCACAGGTGCCTCTATATGCCCAACACAGCGTTTGAAGACCCCACCCATACAGTCCGGTCACCCCGCCCTAGCTGAAGAATGTCTACGGCAACGCTGTGTTTCTAACCGAGGAGTTCAAAATCTTGATGCTGGGGTGCTAGTGTAGTATGCAGCTGCCCCACCTGGCAGCCTAATTTTACTAGATTTGTACATAACCAGTACTTACCATGTGTACGGAATGATTCAACATTAATATTTTAAAGATTTTTGTTTAATATGATTTGAATAAAATAAATGGGAATGCGTTTGCATATTAGATGATTCAGTTGTCCAGTGACAAGACATTTAAGATTTCGATTTGTCCACCCTTGAGTAACCTTGTTTTAATTTTGGCGCCTTTTATCCTTAACATGTAAATACATTATCAGGGAAAAATCTTAACCAAATTTAAGTAAGTGTTCAGTTAGCCCATAACATTTGGCAAAAGAGGCAAAAATGGGGAGACCAAATCACCACTCAAAAACCACTGACCCCCAGATAAATGTTGAACATTCAACAGATCATTCACCATTGTGAGACAAATAAATATCAGTGCTCATGCAACAGGGCTGACGTCTTATATTTCTATCCATTTAGGCAGCTCAGCGACTCCTTCTAAAGTGGGGTTTGGGGCAGGGGGTGTGAAAGTGTCCCGAAAACATACATACACACAATCACTCACAAATTTGCATGCTCGCTGGCTCTCACGCTCAGGAAAAAAAACCAATGCGTAAAAAATATTGAAAGGCTCAAGCGTAAGAACTAGGCTACATGTATTTACATCACAACAGTAAAAAGTAGTTCTTGCATTCATTTAATCGCACACTTGGGTCACGTAGAGGGCATTAAAGGGAAAATGACCAGGTGGGGGATTTCATGCAACTGTCCGTTTGTAAGGGGAGGAAAAAATAGGAGTAAAGAGAGACATCAACATTAAATTTACATTTAAAAAAAACTTTTTGAATATTTACCCAACACTTTGTCAAGTTTGTGCCATCTTTCTGGCACTCAAAAAGGATTGGCAAGGCAAACCATTTGTTTATAAGAGAAAAGGAAAAGAGAAAGTCAGATTGAGAGAGAGAGAGAGAGAATACTTAAAGAATAAGAGCAAGAGTGGTGGTGGGCGCATCCGGAGTGTCAGTGTTGTGTATTAGTTATCTGATGTCAGAAAGGGAGCTCTGATTAATGTTGTAGGTGGGTGAGAGGTCTCCGTCTATCGTGGCCACTAGAGGCGTGCCGTTACTGGTCAGGCAGCTATCTTGTAGAGCCTCGAAGTAGGTGGCCTGGACAGGCTTATGACACTGCAACACTTGTATGGCATCGTCTATTTTAAACCATTCCCTTTTTCTCCCTGTCAACAGAAGAAGATGCATGTGCTCTTAGTGAGAGCTCACCTCACACTGGTCACATGATCATATTACATTTTCATTACA
This sequence comes from Microcambeva bendego, assembly GCA_034509265.1. NCBI lineage: Eukaryota > Metazoa > Chordata > Actinopteri > Siluriformes > Trichomycteridae > Microcambeva > Microcambeva bendego. The sequence goes on from JAYDZG010000043.1 coordinate 10,991,362, forward strand.
CAAGACAGATCCTGCCTTTTAATTACCGCTCTTAATGTCATAAAGCGTACAAGCTAATCCAGATATTGTAATTCCTTAGTGCTGGACACATTAACCCAAATACACTTCCAACTAGGGATGTAACGATACAATCGTTTCATTTTATTACTTTTTTTTTATTAATTATATTTTATTGTATTTAAGTTTATATTTTATTTATCTAAATAATTAATGCGCTGATAAGCAAAAATATATATCTTTTGAAATTCGTCCTCCGCATTTGAACCCAATCTGTGCAGTGAAATGCACACTAGTGAACACTAGCGGGCAGTGAGCACACGTGTCTTGAGCAATTGCCTGGGGAGCAGTTAGAGGTTAGGTGCCCTGCTCAAGGGCACTTCAGTCCTGACCTGTCGGCTCTGGGAATCAATCCCCCGGCAACCTTCTGATCACAAGCCCAGTTCTCTAACCACTGGGCCACGGCTGCCTCAACAATTTCTCTTATTGTCTAAAAAAAAAACCCACAGTGAAATAACACACTGTTTAAAAGTGAAGAAATCGTTTCCCTTAAGGTGACTCGTTACATCCCTACTTCCAAATATTATTTGAGTGAAAATGACCATAAAGCATAAATCTGTTTAAACAAGAAACAAAGTAGAACAATTTTGCTGAAATACTTTAATACTTAAGGTCTAGTTATATAAAATGATGGTTAAAAAGCTTTACATGTTTACAAAACAGGGGTGCCCGATAAGTCGATCGCGATCTACCAGTCCATCATGCCTCACTTAAACGGGTCATCATGACTGACATGTGGCCACTGCATCTTAAATTTGTGGCTTTGTTAGAATAGCTACACCTCAGCCCGCCCGAAGTACAGTGAATCTATGAAGTTTGCATTCAGCAGAGGCCAGTTTGTGTCATTTTTGGTTTTTATTCTTTTCGTAACAGACACTGTGAAGATAACCAAAACCGATTCATGACTGCTGCAGAGACGCCGTTTCGTTCATCCATGGAAGAAGCGGAACGAGAATAAGGTTGGACTATTTTTTCAGGCCACTTGCCCTGTAATTCTGAACATCAATGTAGGTAACGCGGTCAATGTAATCTAAAGTTACCTATATTTGATATATTTGATTACTGATATAGTCGATCTCAATCAGGAAAGTATGGGCAGCCCAGTTTTAAAGCTTTTGAATCACCAGCATTATATTTACTGAGCTGGTAAACTGCAGTTTAGCATTGTGTGTCTGGGGTGTATAACAGCTAATATAAACTAAAAATCTTACCAATGTTTACAGAGTCCTCCCAGTCCTCCAGGACTTCTTTTACAATAAGAACGTACACATACGTCCTGTGTTTTCTGTCCCGGTTCTGAATATGATAAAAATAATAGCAACACAAGGTAGGTTATTAGTCATGGCAATAAAAAAATAAACATTTTAAACAAAGAAATAGTAGCTATTTAATAATGGCTTTCCGAGTGAATACTTAATCACTTAGATTAGATAATAGGAATTAGGAATAAATCCTCTGAAAAGCTTTTCACCACACCATTTCATTTTTTTTAATCCTTGATGATTATTTTTTATGGCCTCTTTGTGGCACACAGGCTTAAAAATAAAATAAAATTTTAGCTGCTTAGGCACCGTCCTTTCTCAAAGTAGTCCCCACTTTGGAGTAGAGGTGGAGGGGTGGGGTTTTTTCAGAATTCAGGGCTGAGCATGTGTGCAGCTAATTGTTTCAGCACATTGCCAGAAAAGCATTCAAATTTCAAGCTAACCTTTCTAACTAACATCATAGCATGAGAGTTGGAACCTTCCGTTAAAGAATCGGTGAATTCTCTTGAACATATACTTAATTAAAATAATATATATATATGGACAAAAACAATAGCACCTTTCTTTTAGAAAATGAGCTAAAAATAAATATACAAGAATGTATATTATGCATGACTTGATTGCCTTTTATTATTATTCCAAAAAAAATAAAATAAAATAAATAAATAAATAAATAAAAAAAAGACCCTAACTGCCACACACAGGGATCTTCTTGGTGTGAGGCGACAGTGCTGCTCATTGAGCTCCTTCACCACCTGACAGCATTTTGTAAATTTAAACAATCACACACATGCAGTCATCAAAGCAAAGGCGGTCCATGGTTATTTTAGCAATCCAATGCCAGGACTCAAACTTTACCCAGAGACACAGAGTGTGTGTGTGCTTGACTGGCCTGTTTTCAGCTCAGATCGGTCTCCCGTTGAACATTTATGGTCCATCAATAAGCAATAAGATAACAACCACTGCCTTGTATCAAGTAAAAAATCCCCTTACATCACTTAATCTTTTCTGTGATCCACATTCCTGATTTGAGTTTAGAACAGGCATCGAAATGCCTTTTCAATACTAGGACCAGGCAAACGATTCGCCTCGGTAACATTCGATTCTGAACTGAATCTCTTCTGCATAAATGAATCAAATTAGAGTAGGTTCAAGAGTCAGATCAGAGACAGTTCAGCAAAGTTTAAGCTACGTTTGGAAGTGTCTTTAAACTAATAATAAAGGGTTTTGTTAAAATATTTACAGTTTTGGCTAATGTTTTAAACAGCCTTTTTAATGTAATGGTTAATGTGGTCTCATTTTAAAATGGGAAATGTTAGTGTTTAAAACAGAAGTGATTATAGAGAGAATAACTACAGGCTAACAGCAAAACTGATAACGTTCTTACTGGAAACAATACTGTGTTCAAATGTACTAAATATATCACTTAAGACTAGTAATTGTGAAATGATCACACGCACGCACGCACTCACACACTCACTCACGTACTCACACACACACTCTCACACACTCTCACACACTCTCACACACTCTCACACACTCTCACACACTCTCACACACTCTCACACGCACTCACACGCACTCACACGCACTCACACGCACTCACACAAAGCGTTCAGAACGTTGCCCATTCAAAGAAATTTGTTTTTTCTTTAGTTTTCTAAGAAGTAGCAGAATAATAAATGTAACTAACCTAACACACTAATTACTGAAAATCCTTAAGCAGGCAAAGAAACTGACAGGTATGTAATTATAGAACAAGAAAGTTGTTTAACTACTTGGTCATTAGTTTATTGTATAGTATAAAGTTCTTATTTTTAAGTAAAAATGCATGAAATACTTTTACAGTTCTGTTTATTTTTGGCAAGTATGAACTTTGGCATTATGATATTTTTTTTACTTTAGTTATTTTATATTATGTGTAGGAACTTGAGAATAATTTTGAGTACATTAGGTATTGAAGTCTAAAATCTGGTGTAGCGTCAACCCTAGTTCAGACTCCCACTGCTGCAGTTCTTCCACAATTAAAACGTGGAATTAATAAAACCTCTCTCAAGCAAGTTTATAGTCCATTTAAGTCAACTGAAAAAAGTTGTTCAGTGTAAACATTTAATCTCTTATTTATACTTTCTATTGGGCACGAGTTTTAGAATTAGTCTATATAGTATAAAACTGCAAAAAGAATAGAAATACATTTACATTAAGCATATTCCAACAATCACAAGTTGATTTTATAGGATTTAAATGTTTTACACTTTTGTTACATTCATGACTGATACAAGGTTTCATCATTTCAAAATGTCAGTCATGGACAATTTTTATCTCAAATTGATCTCACCTGCATGTTTTTGGACTGTTGGGGGAAACTGGAGCACCTGGAGTAAAACCACACGGACACGGGGAGAACATGCAAACTCCACACAGAAAGGATATATAGGGAGTTCGAGCCCAGGACCTTCTTTCTTTGAGGCTGCAGTGCTACAGTCTTACACACCGTGACACGCTTACTGACGACGTTTAGTACATCAACAATGATTGACATGCTTGACTCATTGGATTAAGATCAACATACTGGGGTTAAGTCACGTTATTTTGTCAATTAAGAGAATTGTCCACCCGACAACTTGAATAAGTCCCCCATTGCTATCAAAGAAACTCACCTCAAATATTCCTACGAGTCTTCCTAAAGTGCCCTTGACACCAGCCTAATAGAGAAATGAAACACACACAAGCAGAGGGTTTAATCACTCAGAGTACCAGAACTGAAACCCTAATAAACTAAGATGTGCAGTAGAAATAAAAAGAACAAACTTGGATGATGAATAGTATTAACCACATACGTCACTTGACATTCAGCAATAATCTGCTGAGTTGAAGCTCCAGTCATTTTATCCGTGTGATCATGCCCTGCTGGGTAATTCAGCCCTGCTGTTTAACATTTTAAGAGTTAAATATATATCAGTATGTATTTATTGTCTGTTTAACTTTTTTTTCCTGGTCAGTGTTGTAGTGACTAGGTAGACATGCAAACTCTGGATAGATAGACCATGCTTGGATGGGAAATCAACCCCAGTCTGTGATGCGCCAGCACTGCTCGCGGCATAACCGTGCTGTTAATCCTTCACAGAAAAACATTTCAAATGTAGATTTATTTATTATAATTTTAACGTCATGTGTAATCTTCCCAATTTACAGCAAACCCTGGAGCTGTTTGCAATCTTTCAAAAAATAATTCTAAAGTCCGTAACAACAGCACATTGAACACTGTCATTTGTTTTTGGTTCTTTCAACTGCTCCCATATTTAAGGATTGTCACAGCATATCCTTGAATTCTCAGTTTTCCCACCTAATGCCCTTCCGGAGCAAACCCGCTCTAATTTTTCCAGGCTTGTGACCGGTACTGAGACTGCACTGAAAAGTACACCTATCAATGGCTTCACCCGAGAACCAGACATAGCCAATCATGTCTATTTTCACCAGGCCTGCTCACACATGGGCATCACATCATGCCTTTTGCATTTTGTTTATTAAATGTATTTTTTTCACCATGTTCAAAAATACTACACAACAATATTGTTTTCCACCTATGAAGAATGGTGGTAGCAGCATGATGTAGGGTTGCTTTAGCCTGTTTAGTTGTGTTTCTATACACACAAATGACAAAAAGACAAATGGTTTATCGGTAACGGTCGAACACCCGAAGCTTGGGTTGAATAATCCAGCAAGACAAAACAAATGTCTTGAGACCAGGAGTTAACTCAGTTAAATGACATCAAAGAGAGGGCTGCTCGCCAACATTGTGCAAATCTCCAGGAAATAAAGTTATTCATTACCAGTATTTACAAGTGGTATCTTTTAGCTCAGAATTCAAGTGCCCAATAAAGACATAAAAATTGTCAGAGTGTAAGTGTTTGTAGTGATCAGACCATATTTTATAAGTGTTTTGTTGCTAAATGTGTACAACACATTCAGCAATAATTGCAAATATGAAGGCACCATTTGATTCGGTGATTCATTTAAGGTGAAACGATATTCACTTTAACAAAAAACATGGATCCCAGCATTGTTGGCATAGTTTGTACCTATCTCAGAAAGAAATTCAATGTTTAGATAAATAAAAGACAATCACAAACAATATACTCATTTTTTTCTAAAGAAACGGTCATAATTAATGTCTTATTTATGTATGTGTCTAAAAATATAATCATGAAGAAATCGTATTGTTAGCACAGTATTGTGCATCATTACATATCATGTTTATCTGCTTTATTTAAAAAATCTATGTTTTTTTTTCACACAATGATGTGAATACTTTGCACCAAACGAACTAGGGGTCTAAAACTTACATTATTGTGACACAAACTTATTGTGTTTATCTGTGGGCATAAATCCAGGATGTTTTGATACAAGTTCTCGATCCCCAGAGGGACAAAGTGGGGGTCTGGTTTCCTTTTAACAAAAGAGGGTGCGGGGCAATTTAGTGTAAATTTGTTCACATTGTTTTTCAGTGTTTATGGGTTGGACATCACAAAATATAATAGGAATTCTTAATAAGAAATGGGGCATTGATTAATCATTTAACAGCCAGCTGCTTAAAAGTCAATTTTATGACATCATCTAGCATATGAAAAACTTCACCGTAAAGTCTGTTCAGAGCCGAAGACGACTTCACCCGTCTCTGAAGTTTAGCCTAACTGAAGCCTGGTCAGGGTTTAGAGTAAAGAGCAGTGGTTAATCTTAGTGGAATGCCCTTTAGCACGCCTCTGCAACGTGATCAGCCTCTACACATAAGTGATGAGTATCACAGCTCATCACAAGAAGCTATCATCAGAACATTTGGGTCAGCTTGGAACAGTTGTGTAACAATATAACACTTACACATGTCCGTGTTCACCTGCCAAGTGAGTGGACATGGATTGTGGGTATATCGAAAAGGTTTTTTATTAGGCGTGTATATTAAGAAGAAGATTTTTTCTACTTGCAAAGGCAAAAGCATTAAAAAGCCCATGTAAATTCGGGGCAACTAGACCAACAGGGTCATCAAATCTGTATCAAGCAGGGGTGAGCAATCTTGTGATGTCATTTTCTCTTTAAATTTGACTTGGAATGCATGGAATAGAACCAATCTCATCACCAGTCAGGTATATATATTTTATTTTTATTTAGGTTGTTAAACAGCATTTCTAAGTCATTAAAATATCCTAATAAAACCTTTTCCTTTTGACATGACATGTGTAGTAAAGTATACCAAGTAAAGATTCCACAAGTATCTAAAGAGTCTGACCTCTTCACACACTTCTCGGGCAGCAGCAACATTGGGCTCTTCCTCTGGCTCCATTCCTCCTCCCGGTACGATCCACTTATCTGGATGTCTGCTACTACTCACCAACAGCACCTAAATAAATAAAAAAATCAGTTTGATTGCTTACAAGTAGACAAAAGTACTTGAACTCAATATATCTGTACTGAATAATCAATTTTATTATTTTACCTCATTTACATAGAAATATCAAGCAAACAGTTACACACATCAAAATAGGGCAATGTCACTATAAAGGTATCCTTCACAATATATTAAAAGTTATTGTACTGAATTAGTAATCATAAGGTTGCCACTTCAAGCCCATCAGCTTTAGGAAAAAAGTCACTGCTAAGTACTGCAAATGTTGTTTTTTTTTTGGAGAAATTGGTCAAATTAAACACTGAAACACAGTCACACAATAAGTAGGTGTGTTTAAAATTCATAGTATCTTTCTGGCATCCTCCCTCCTCCTTCAACAGGGTAGAAACAAGGGATTGAATATCTTTTAACTGATAGTTATTAGATGACCGTAATGAACCGTGATTACTCACATGTTTATAATGGCCGATAATCATCTCATCTTTATTCACATATAAGTTGTTACGCAGTGAAAAACTGTTCAAACGTGAACATGGTAGAAATGCAAAACATAAGAACAAATATTGAACTGGTAGTTCCAGTTCAGGCTTCAAAATGTACTTTTTTTCTTTATAAGCTGGGCGGTAGCAAACAGTGTTAGAAGTGCTAACTAGACATCTAATGAAACAAAGCTGGAGCTTTTTCTGACAAATGGCAGTCTGAGCTCTTCTGTGTAAAGGATCTGTAGCTCTACTTTCAGTTCAAATAAATCAGTACCTATGGTATCTATGGTTAATCCTTTCCTAGGTAAAACTACAAATCAGTTATGTACAGTTAATAATGTGTCATCATGTAATTTCATGAAAACCTTTGTAACAGAACAGATACTCATTATTGTGAAGATGTTAAAGCCAGTTGACACTTTAATTGCAAAGGGGTTTATTGCAATAACAGCAAGCCATACATCAACAAGTCCAAAATGCAGATATAAGACTTTTATACAGAGTTAAATATGTATTATTTGAAAATATTAAAGCTTTTTGACATAAAGCAACATGTTTCAACACAAAGCCTCTGAACTATTTGCTTCTAGCATTCCACAGTCAAGTTTTTTCACACAATGATTTCAAGTTTCTTCTTACAAGTTACTTCTTAAGTCTACACGGTCTGTCTTTTGTGTTCTGTGTCGAGAGCAATGTTCTGCTAATGCCATTTAAAGCCCTTAAAAGTTTAATTTTCAAAGACCTTATAGACAGTCCAACTCGAGCAGAATGCTCAAACAATTTACTGCCACTTCACTAACAATTTACCTAGTGAATGGTGGTATTTAGGTCCCTTAGAGAGATTTTTAAAATGCAATCTCTAATAATGATGATTCAGAACATACCTGATCAGGAAGGTTCAGTCACTTGGTATTTGACTTCACTTTAAATACGTTTTGGAAGACATATGGTAGGTATTCTGTGTTCATTTAGTTGATCTATTCAATTAGTCATTACACAGTATCAAATGTGTAAGTTTATCAAATAAAAAAAGAACAAAGTGAGCCTCATGAGTCATACAATGCCTGAATCATTGATCTCAATACGCTTCTCATCTGTTAAATGGAAGTTCCTCAGTACCTAATTTTAGCCTTGCGTTTTAGAATGCCTTTATATGTTGTTACACAGATGTACAGTACAATGAAATTATTTCTTTGCATATGCTAACTTTTTTGGAAACTGGGGTCAGGGTGCAGAGTCTGCCATCATACAGCACCCCTGGAGGTTCTTGCTCAAGGACCCAACAGTGGCTATATAGAAGAGCCAGGATTTGAACCGCCAATCTTTGAT
>JAYDZG010000043.1:11006354-11017623 GCA_034509265.1 Microcambeva bendego
ATTGCTGATGAAGGTGTTCAGAGAGTGACTGGTATCATCCATAATGTCATGTAGATTATTGATAGTCCTCTTCTCTGCCACCATCACCTTAGAGACCCCCAAGCACACAACAGTGTACAACAGGACACTAGCAACAATGAACTAGTAAAAATAAACCCTAGTTATTAAAGGAGCACAGTCTCTACTCAAAAGTACAGCCTCTCAATCAGAACTGGTTGTGAACTTCGTCTGGACCTCGCAAAGTTAATGACCAGCTCTTTGGTCTTTGAGGTGTTAAGCTGCAAATAGTTCCTGTAAATCTATTACAATGCAGGACTAATTCTTCAATTCTTAATTCTTCAAGCATTGCTTGACTTGGAAGTATGCTTGGGGTTATGCTTTTGCAGGAAAATCCTATTATTTCAGGTTCAGTATCACCACAGAAGGATTTTTTGTGAATCCATGATGTCAAGTCACATGGCAAAAAATCCTGCAAAATACCACAGACCCACCCTGACTGGGGATAATATTCTTCGGGTCATAAGCCTGCTTTTCTTGCAGTCGACAAATAGTTGATAAGACCTGGTTTGGATTTGTCATATAAAAGACCTCTGACTTGGAACTTTGCAGGTTTATCTAACGTTCTCCTGGCATATTAAAGATATGACATTTTTAAATATGTACATAAGTGATTTGAATGGCATCAAATTGGTAAAGATTTTGACAAGAATGTACCAACCCATGAAGCTTCTGGTTCAAAGGTAATTTTAAGAGACATTGGGATGTTTAGTAAAAAGAAATCAGTGATTTGCTAAAACTATTGTATCTTTGTTTAAATGATAAAATTAGAAAAAAAAAAAGTTTTAATGTTTTTTATTGAAAAATGTCAACGTATTCTGTGAATATTAACACATTTAGAATGTGGTTCCTGTAACACAGTCCAAAAAAAGAAAAAGAAACAAGATTGAATCAGTTACCAGAATTCCCCATTTATATCATTGCTTATAAAAGAAGGATCCACCAAAAACTTTTAAGGAATTGTGGATGACCACTTAGTTCCAATCAGTTCAAAAAGAACATTCCTCAGAATAAAATTGGAAATCAAATTGGAAATAATTTTGCGATGGTCCCACAGATGAGAAATTGGGGGAACAGTGTGGTACTTGGAAATCCTGATAATTATTTTTGGATGACCCCATGTGCCCCAGGGGAGACAATTAGTCCAGCTGGGGCAAAAATGTATTTAGTCTGCCACTGATTGTTATCCTACTTAGAAAGATGAGAGTGGTCTGTAATTTTCATCATAGATAGACTTCAACTATGAGAGACAAAATGAGGAAAAAAAGGATAAGTATTTGGTCACCCACAAACGAGCAAGATTTCTGGCTCTCACAGACCTGTAACTTCTTTTTTAAGAAGTTCTTCTGTCCTCCACTCGTTACTTGTATTAATGGCACCTGTTTAATCTTGTTATCTGTATAAAATATACCTGTCCACTGCCTCAAACAGTCAGACTCCAAACTCAACCATGGCCAAGAGCTTTCGAAGGACACCAGGAAGAAAGTTGTAGACCTGCACCAGGCTGGGAAGAGTAAATCTACAATAGGCAGACAGGTTGGTGTGAATAAATCAACTGTGGGAGAAATTGCATGAAAATGGAACACATACAAGACCATTGATAATCTCCCTTTATCTGGGTGATCTGCAGTGCTAGACATGTCCCCCTGCTTAAGCCAGTTCATGTCCAGGGCCATCTGAAGTTTGCCAGAGAGAAAAAACCTCTTTCCATCAGTGAGAGCATTGAAGATGGAATGTGGCTGGGTCTTCCATCATGACAATGGTCCAAAACACACCGCTCGGGCAACAAAGGAGTGGCTCCGTAAAAAGCATTTCAAGGTCCTGGAGTGGCCTAGCCAGTCTCCAGACCTCAACCCCATAGAAAATTTGTGGAGGGAGTTGAAAGTTCATGTTGCCCAGTGACAGCCCCAAAACATCACTACTCTAGAGGAGTTCTGCATGGAGAAATGGGCCAAAATACGTCATGGGCCAAAAAAAAAGGTCATGTTACAAAGTATTGAGTTAAACTTTTGTTGACCAAATACTTATTTTCCACCATAATTTACAAATAAATTCTTTAAAAATTCTACAATTTTATTTATTTGCCCCCTCATTCTGTCTCTCATAGTTGAAGTGTATCTATGATGAAAATTACAGACCTCTCTCATCTTTCTAAGTAGGAGAACTTGCACAATCAGTGGCTGACTAATTACTTTTTTGCTCCACTGTATGTATGGGTGTATATGATCTGGAATGATGGATTTGTACCTAAATTATATAGATAGATAGATACACTGTCATATCATGGAAAAAAATAATCGACCAATTCAATTATCAGTTTGATTTAATATACAATTTCTGAGAAATAAACTAATATTTTTTTAGTGGTCTCTTATTTTTTTCCATGAGTACAATGATTTTTTTTCTTTGCATATCCCAGCTTGTTTCTAAGCTGGAGTCAGCATGCAAGGTCAACCATTATATGGCATTTCAGGAGCAGAGGGGTTAAGGGTCTGGCTCAAAGACCCAACAGCAGTTGGTGAGTCTGGATTTGAACCCCAATTTCTGGTTGATAACCCACAGCTCTAATGACTAAGCTACCAGTCATGGGTTAAACTGTAGCTGTTAAAAGTGGGGTGGTATGGTCATAGAGATTAAAGATATTTTCTCCTCACACGGTTTCAACAACAAAACGAGTGCAAGGAATCTTCTGAAATATAATATAATTTAATATACTTAATATAGTACCAAAGTATAGTCAGTTGGTACTCATACCTCATTCCTTCCCACTTCTGCCATCCCTTGCACATCATTGCCAGAAGAAAATAGACATTAAGGGGAAAATGAGAAAGTATATTTTATTAACACAACATGCTACACAGATACAACTGAACTCTTAATTAATCATGAAATAAATATTCTGTCACAAACTGTAGACAAAACCTCATCTGCATTAAAATAGGTGCAGGCCAAAACTATTTTTTTACCTAACAGACACACATTGTAATATTAGTAATCAGTGCCATCTGAACACCTTCAGATACCTTGGACATATCCTGCCGGTCTAAACACTAATTCCTGAGGCGGCTGATGCATATGTATTGTTGCAGTGGTTCAGAGAATGGGAGGGGAGGGGTGTCTGATGTGCGATCACTTAAAACAGTCATTATGCAGTCGAAAAGACAAACCGTAGTACTGAGGTATAGATGCGCAAATGTGCGTTATTTCAAGTGTTTATTGTAAACTACCAGTAGTATTTGAACAGATCATTGAAGTTACAGTTGGAAAGAAGCTAAACTGTATTACTTAGTGTACTGATCTGAGTTTTGGAGAAACTGCTAAATAAATAGTGAGATGACAACATACTAGACATCTGACAGAAATTGATAATATAATGTGCTGATTGCACACGGAATGTACTGGAAGAGAGACTCCTTGATATAACTACATTACCTACTAAAAAGTTAAAATCAAGAGAACTGTATATTTAGATTGAAATAAACGAAGCCTAAGTTTACTTTTCAAAACACACACACCTAGCCTTCCAGTTATTCATGAATACTAATACATTGTGTATAATAATTTCAACCAAATCAATTTAAAATCTAGCCAGTGCAGGGCTGTTTAAATACGCTGCACAGAAGCAGCAGCCCTGAATTAAAAGCTGGGAACACTACACATCACACATATGGTCAAAAAGATCGCACTAGCTCTTCCTATATACTACGACCCCCACCTTATAAGCCACATAAAATACGATAAAAGCAAAATGAAAAGTAGAAAAGCACCAAGTAAGCACCATTAATATTCTAAACACAATAAACCTAATTCACAGATTCTAAAATGATTTCTTTTTTTTACATGTTATTGATTGTTACAGACAGGATTTCATTTAGAACAGTCCTGCAAAGGGTGTTGAGTGGAAAGAAATTCTGTTGTTAGAGGCTGTAGATTGCCAGACTAAGTGTCGAGCTGAGGTAGTGTTGTGAATGAGTTACTGCTCTTCATCTTCATCCTCTTCTTCCTCTGAGGACTCCTGAGGGGTTTCCTTTTCCTGTTTACACATTAATTATGGGACAAATTCATTTGAATGGCCTTATTTTTTGACTGGAACCCAATTGTGTGTGTGTATTTATATAGCTTATATAGCTTATATAGCTTTCAACAACTGCACAAGACAATTATTTAAATGTTTACAAATAAACAAAAAAAAATCATTTAACATCTGGAAGACTTTCAGTGTGTATAGTGCAAGGCTTTATGTTAACCAAGTGGTATCAAATTCTCTGCGTTTGGATGAACCATCACTGTTGAAATGTGTACTAACCAAAGATGAAAAGGACTCTCCAGACTGTTAGCAAAGTCCAAAAGCCAGGGTCTGTTATGCAGTGATGTTGTGTCAGTGCCCCTGGCAAAGGTTATTTACACTTCTGTAATGCCTCATGAATGCAGAAAAGTACATTGAGATTTTCAAGTAACATATATTGCTTACACGAGGTCGACAAACAAAACAAGTGAAATATCTTTAGTTCATACCGTGGGCAATTAAGTCAAATAAATGTCGGGGAGTTGTAGTCTAGTCGTTAATGTACTGGACTCTAAAGCCTCAATTGCAAAGACAGTAACTGTCTCTGCACTGTATGTCACTTTGGTTAAAAGTGTCTGCTAAATGCTTACATGTAAATGCAAAATATAAGATTTTATATGGATTTTCTGTATTGTCTATGCTTTATTCTGATTTGAAGTATGGTTTTGTAGGTTGTGTGTGCATACAAGACATAATTATTCCTGCATATGAAACAGTTATGCTGCTTTTTTCAAGCCTGTGAATACAGCATGTCACTTACCTCTTTCTTAGGCTTCCCCTTCACCTTCTTTTCTGAAGACACAGCAACTTTCTGTGTAAATATGAAAGGGTTTTCACTTCATTTTATATAAATCAAGAACAGATCAACTATGTCGATTATAAGTAATTGTTAGCAGCTTGCACCAAAAACATAAATAAAAGAAATAAAACCCCACTTGTATAAACATTTAAAAATAGGTTTGTGCTTGTTTGACATTTATTGCTCTGGATTGCTTTGCATCTCCCTTTAAGCCAAAAATCAAACCAGTGGAGACCAGTAGAGGGCGCCATCGCAGAGCTGTAGAACAGGTGGAGGGGGCAGCGAGTTCATTCTGAGCTGTGACGTAATGGGAATTAACTGACAGTGCTCACAGTACGAAGCTCTGTAGCCTGACAAAGGCCCAGGGCTGATCTTTCAACTGGGAAGATACTATACACGATCTGAAAGCGATCTGTAAATAAGTGTGCATGTACCAAAAATGCTTACCTTCTTGGTTTGCAGCTTGTTTTTGCTGCCCTTAGGTCGCCCTCTTGGCCTTTTCGCAACCGGGGAACCACTGGATTCCTAGGATGTCAATATCAAATGTAGAAGAAACTGAGATTATATTTTCATCACATTTAGCAGTTTCCACTGCCTTTTGATCCTAGTCAGTAACACCCCTACAATCGTCTCCAAACATACGAACCTCAAACAGGACATCCAGTCATTACAGGGCCTTGGTCACCTTGCTCGGACATATCGTGCTTGTAATTAAATGCCCAAGTGTGAAATTCTGTGCATATAATATGTTCCATAACAGAACATATTCTGTTTTGGAAGAATTAGCGGCAAATGAAAATAAACCGTTTCCACCCAGGGGAAGGGACGTCGGCCCCCTTCCATATGTTGCCTAAAAGGTGTTCTTTGGAACGCACTGGCCATTCATTTGTAAAAGTCCCAGCTGGCTTATAGTGCAAATACAGCACCACCAGTACTTGGTACATCTTCAGTCGCAATTCAGTGATTTACCAAGGCATGAAGCTCGCTCCTCTTGGAAAAGCTATAGCGAAGACAGACGGACCACTACAGGGTTATATAAACATGTACAATTCTTTCTTCGCATATCCTTTCTTGTTTGGAAGCTGGATACAGAGCCCAGGGTCAGCCATTGTACAGCACCTCTGGAGCAGACATGGTTAAGGGTCTTGCTCAAGGATTCAAAAGTGGCTGTACTGTGAATAGCAGAGCCTGGATACCTGTAGGTGATTCTATTGAAAGGATTCCTTCCCCATTGTTGTTGTCTAATAACCCTGCCCCATGTAAACACACTTGCTCACTTGTCTCAATTGAATATTTTAAGGAGGTGGGAATGGCAACCAATGAACTACTTCACTGCTCAACAAGTCTGAAGTTATTGAAATACACTAAGCTACACATTACACTTTCAATGATATAATAACTACACGCCTCAAACAAACAATGAGAATATTTGCATGCGGATGATTAATGAGATAAGAACAAACGATAAGATTATTAAACATAACATAATATCTTAACCATATAAAGCAATCTGAGTATTTATCATTTACTTATTCGACAGAATACCAAAATCTAAATATAATCGAATGATGTGTACGTAAACACACATAACATATTGACTGTTTTCAGGTAGAAACAGTAAAATAATAAAATAATTCCTCCCTAATTCTAACATTACACAGGCTTTTCTACGACTAAAAACACTGAATTAAAGTGATAAGTGTGAGGTTCTGTACAACAGAAAATACTGACCCTGGTGTATTTTAGGCAGTGTTTATGCATAGTGCCAAAAAGGTCAAACATTGAATCCAGAGCCTTTAATGAATTGCAGTGCGACATGATTTAACACTGGGGATTGAACGTAGGTCCCTAGAGGTGAACACCACTATGGGGATTTGACCCACCCCCAATTCCCCAGAGGTGAAGATTGGATATATATGTAAAATATGATTTTTTTTTTTATTATTTTCATTATAATTGTGATGCATAGAATTGTAATGCTTGTAATACGAAGTTGTTTTAGTAAACTTCGAAGCCTGTTAGTACTTAGTACATAAAGCAATATACATAAAACAGAAGTATTTGGTTTTGCTGAGTAGCTATTAAGAATTATGTCACCTTCGGATGTTTTCTCGGTCTTCCTCTTCCTCTCTTCTCCACTCCATCCTTCTCCTTTCCAGAAATGGTCTGTTTCTCGGAATCACTCATTTTCCACTGTCACCTTGTCGAAATCAGCAAGCAACAATCAGCTTAATCTTTCTTATCACTTCTATGTTCTTTTCTTCATCGCATTATAAAGTGAACTATCACACGAGCACAGGACGTGAACTAAAATCGTTTTCGAGTGCAAACCGCTTGATTGGTGAACGCTGCACGCGACAGGTCGGTTCTTTCACTGGCTTTTAAAATGGCGGGATATAAATGCACAAATACATTAGGTGTTTATGTTCGAGAGACCGAACCCGGTTGCGCATTCGGTTTTAACCTGTTAAGTCTATATTACAAAACGATACACCGACCAAAGCCGTTCGTAAACGCTAAGTTACAAGCGCACAAGAAATAAATAATAAAAACAGTTGACGTAACTCACATGCAGCGTTCAATCCTGCAGGTTCCAAAGCAGAACAGACAACAATCTCGTGCACTGTGTATTGTATCTGAAGCTCCACCTTCAACACAATGTCTCCCTGATTCAATTAAAGGACAATGGCCATTCGGTAGAACTACAGCCAAAGCCTGGATTTTCCCTCTAGCAAATTACTACTTGCATACATAAAACAAATCGCATTTTAATCCGATTTACTAAGCTCGGACTCGTTATTGGTGAATAACCGCTATAATAAATAATACAGCAGCCTGAGAACCAGTGGGAGTCTCGCGCTGAGGAACACAAAGGGGCGGGTCTTTCACGGTGCGTTTATATAAATGCGTCTGTTTCAAACTATTTTTTAAACAGTCCTGGTCAGAGTCGCGGTGCGTGAAGCGCCATTTGGATAGACCAAAGACTATCCAGGGCAAGGATGCACCATTAATAGGCCGCCCATGAAACTTCTACATGTACGTGCTGTGTGTTCGTTCATTCAAATACATGAGTTGGCTATTCAGTTGTTATTTAGTTTTTATATACTTCATAAAATTGGTACCAGGTGTGTTTCCTTTGATGGACTGATGATCTGATAGTGTTTCGTTAAACGCCCAGTAAAACTGACCAAAATAAAACAATAAATATGACAATAAATGTATGTTTTATTTTACAGCTATGACCCATCAGCATCCCTGCTCCAGGGGCGCCGTACAATGACCCTGTTCTCTGATTTGCATAAAAACCCTCAGAATTAATGTCAAATTTGAACATTTCAGTGTGAAATTAAATCAAGGGTAAGCTTTATTGCTTTACATTGTGTGGTACTGTAATGTTTAAAGTTGTTTTACTGTATGATGATGTCAAAACAAAATGATTAAGAAAAGAATATTTTTTTTTTCATTTTGACAATCATCAATTTCCACAATTACATGTCTTTGGACTATAGGAGGAAACTGGAGCAGCTGGAGTAAAACCATACAGACACAAGGAGAACATGCAAATTACACATAGAAAGGGCCTGGGACCTGCTAATCATGAGGCAGCAGTGTTATCCACCGTGTCATTAAGAAGGACATGTGTAATATGTGACCATGTGATTAAAACCAGATTTTCAGTAGTGTTTTATTTTTTGTCTGATTGTTTTTCTCCTAAGCAATTTTAGGAGAAACATTTGTGACAAAGTCTCTAAATGAACCATATGTGAGAATCACAAATAAGTCTCCTGAGCTATCAAAGATCCACATTTGAGCAACAAACTTTTCCTTTGGGGTGAGGGGCTCTTAATTGCTTCGAAGAAACAGAAGGCACTGGATCTGTACAGCCCCATTCATTGGAGGATTGCAATTGGACAGTGACTACTTTTTATTGCAGCATGAATACTGAAATGCAATGATTGTACCATGTTTTGGCACATTCAAAGCACCACACACTGAAATGTTGGACAGCTGTGAGCTGATTGCATTTAAATCAGATTTTTATTCAACTCTGAATACAAAAGATATTTTACTCTTTAAATACAAATTACTCATAGGGACATTGAATAAAGCAATCTATGTTAATTTTAGTTTTGGCACGTTTTTTTGCATGTTAATCTAGTTTACACTCTCGCCTGCTAACTAACGTTTACTTCGTTCATTGCAGTGATTGGATTTCAATGCAGCATACATGTTTGAAGCACTTCATAGTGGAGAGCAATAATGCTGTGGTTTTAATTAATTTCATTTTAAATTATATAAAATTCTGACACAAATTCAGCATTTCCTGAATCCAAGTGTGTTGTTTTTTAATAGAAGAATGACATAAAAGCAGTGACATGTATATTTTATGTTACATTCACAATAATAATAATAATAATAAAATACATTTTATTTATAAAGCGCCTTTCAAAAGACTCAATGACACTATACAATAAAAATACAATATGTATATAAATGAATATATATTTATATAAAGCAATTTATACAGCTATAATATGATAAACTAAAATAATAATACAAAAATATAGTAAGAAAAAAAAAACATAAACAGTGAAAGTATTGGATTGATAATTGCTCATCCAAAGGCTAGCTGGAAAAGATGGATTCTTATCACAGAAGGATTATATAGTTCTATTTCCCGAGAGCAAATAAAACCAAAATGAAATTGACAAACTAACTGAAAACCCGATGAATGATGAATACCTATACACTACCCTCAGACATAGCTGTGGCAGCTGTCATATAGAATACCTTACAATCACTGTTATTTCTTTAGTAAACACCATATTGAACTATACTGCATATTTTATTTCAACGTATATTACATTATATTAGCTGTAATGATCTATTTTAACAAAAGTGTTTGAAACAACATCTTACGTGTTAGTATTGTTATTACTATTATTGGGCAGCACTGTATATTGTATTATATCTTCTATGTTTTGTTCAATGTTGCACTGTGGTCCCTGAAATGACAATAAAGACTCTGGTGTTGGCTAAGTAGGTAGTCGCCTCACAGCAAGGTTGTGGGTTTGATTTCCAGGTCGGGTGGTCTGGTTCACATTACATGAATGATCATTGACTGGGGGGGTTAACGTTACATAATCTACCATCAGAAAGAATCACAGGTGAGTGTCTGATCTCCAGAATTACCTTTTGACACAAAAACAAACATGTTAAGTGATGAGTTACAAAAATGCATCAACAATAAGCCAGTGATCAAAGCTGTTGCTGATGTGCAGCACAGATTGTTCTGTAGTGTGGTAGAGGTTAAAACATATGTTGGTTGGCATTATGTTATGAAACGATAAGAATGATATGGTCAGTAATACTGTAAAACGTGTGCCGTTGTATCCTTATAAAAATATTATGTTCTAACCATTCGGTGAGCGAAGGCATAACCCGTAGCCAGGCCTGTAGTTATCAAAAAAGCACTGGTTCAAGCCACACCACTGCCAGGTTGATGCAGTTGGGCCCTTGAGAAAGGCCCTTAATCCTTGATTGCTCAGGCTGTAAATGGCTGTAAAAGTCAGGTTGGATAAATACGTCTGTTATATTAAGAGAATATAAATGTTGATAAAAACGAATCCAGTGTGAACCATTTAATCTTGTCGACGCGCCAGCACGGTAGGTGGCAGTGTTGTACCAGAGACGTACCAACCCACCATGAACCACCGCAGAAAAAGAAGACGAGCCCCTGTTGTAAACATTTAAAAGAAAACTCAACAAATGAGATGAGATAAGCACAGTAAGTACAAAATGAATGATCAGATTCTCTAAAATTAGTGTCGCTTGGTGTCCTATCTAATCGAAGCATCTTGCTTTCCATATAATTAAGTAGACATAACGATTATACAGCCGCTATTTCTGTTTGACAGTATTTGAAACGGTTGATCTGCAATGTTATACAGTAACCTTCCAAAAACCTTTCTTCAACGTTCTAGTCTGCTTCTTTAAGAGTGTAAGAACACCTGGAGTGCTCTATTATATGTCAGTCAAGTTAAGAACAGAGTCAAAGTGCCAAGAACAAGTATATTTTATGACGATAATTGTGTTAAATAAATATGTCAGTATTTAAATTAGAAATATAGCAGCTCAACACCATTCTAGCGTTTATCATTAAATGGTAAGGGAGGTAAATATTGGATTTAAATTTACTTAAAAATGTAACTTGCTTATATGTATTCTTGCTCACAGCAAGAAGGTCCTGGGTTCGATCCCCGGGTGGGAGTGGAGTTTGCATGTTCTCACCGTGTCCGCGTGGGTTTCCTCCGGGTACTCCGGTTTCCTCCCACAGTCCAAAGACA
>JAYDZG010000043.1:11164046-11177948 GCA_034509265.1 Microcambeva bendego
CTAAGTGTTTTGGCATAGGTCTGTGTGAATCTGTTACGTCGAGCGTAGGGCCAACATGGTACTGCCCAACAGTTTATTAAATAAAATCACGTTGTATATGCGCACAAGTGTTCACACCCGGCAATCGCACTTGAGATGGTCCTAACTCACAAACTGACCATTATATACTAGGAGGGTGCAGGAATGTATCTTCATATGTAATAAAGGCAAAGCAGTATTATTGGTTATAAATAAAAATACATACATAGTATATAACATTTTACATTGGCACACATCTGTTGGGACCTGGCCGAAAGTAGATACAGATCTTTTGGTACCATCTCAGGCTGAGTCAGCTATAAAGTGAAAGAAGACCTGAAAGTATAATATTAAGCAACGCTAATGTGCTAATAAGCACAGCCCTGTTATGGCCACCCCGAATGTTTTAAGTTATTATTTAAATACTTAAATCCTTTTGCAAATTTTTAAAAGAAAAAAAAGAAAAACTTGAAACTTATTATTTTTATTGCCACACCCAAATACTCTTGCATTTATACATACTAATAAAATGTCAGATAGGGGGAATAACTTTATGTTCAGATTTAATACATTTTATCTACCACATCTATATATTTGCTTCCACCATGTATAGAGCAACTTTGTGTTCCTACAAAAATCAATAAATGAAAAACAAAACACACACCACCAAAAAAAATCACTAACACTGGATCTTGAGCTGTGGCCGCTAGCTGCTGTTGCATCTTGTGGGGTTATGTATGCATTTTTTGTTTGTTCGGTATAAAGTGTTTTTTTCTGACAGAAGGTGTAATGCAGTACCATTTTAATTAGATTGAATTGATTTTGCTAAACCACCTTCACACCAAGATGCTACTTTTGTAGTTATGTAGGCAGTGAGTAGCCTTTTTGTGGCTTAGGAATTTTCAGATATTTCTATTAAATGAACATTTGTGTGTTTAATAACTGTGCAGGTTTGACTTAATTTTGTGTCAGGTTAATTTCTGTTGTAGTTTCATCAATTCAGAGATTCTGGTTTGAACATTGCAGGCTTTACTGGCTGATTTATGTAGTTACTGCCAATATGCTGCTGAATGAATGTTAAACGAAACACTGTTTAAAAACTGCAATGAATTACACCAGCATATCCAACGACTAAATGTCTTAAAGCAACAGAACATGTTCTGTTAAAAATACATTTTCCATTAAGTTACATGTCTATATGACGGTGACGGTGGTAGCCTAGTGGGTAGAGCATTGGGCTATCAACTACAGATTGGTGGTTCAAATCCAGACTCTACGCAGCCTTGAGCAAGACCCTTAACCCTGTCTGCTCCAGGGTCGCCATACAATGGCTGACCTTGGGTTCTGACCCCAGCCAGGATATGCAAAGTAATAATTATGTTGTACTATATTCTATTCTTTTCTAGATTCAACTTATACATGATAGTTGAAACATACATTAAGTGTCTGTTTTACAACCGCTTTACCCTATTCTGGATTGGGGTGGGTCTGATTCCCTGGGGAAAGGCAGGAAACACCAAGGACAGGTTGCTAGTTCATCACAGGGCAAACACACATGCACACACACACACACACACACACACACACACACACACACACTTTTCCATCTGCTCTCTTTATTACCACACATACACTGTTACATCATATTATTATGACCACCAGCTTATATTTAGAGTATATGCCGTGTACAACACAGACACCAGCTAGACGGTCTGAGAGTACTGGTTGGTTGGCACAAGGATCTAGAGTCATGGTGATGCAGTGCATCCCACAGCTGCTGGAGAGTGTATAGGGGAAGATCCATAGAGTGAAAATGACCAATGACGTTGTCAGTGTTTGACTTTTCTAGCCGAGTGAAATTGGCGTGCATGGGTGTCCTGGATCTGCAAGGATTGATTCATATTCAGTTGAGAGAGCCTTCCACATGGATGCATGGGCCTTGAGAGTGACACAAAAACATTTCCCAGACCATAATGCTGACACAGCTGTCAAAAGTTGGACAGTGTAGTTGTATGGTTAGAGACTAGTCTTTCTCTACTCATTCATTATTTGACTGATGCTCTGATATGACTTTACTCTCCCTACATTATGCACTATGTGTAAGACATAAAATAATAGCTTGTCTTTCATAAAATTATTTACCGCAGAAATATGAATAAAATATGAAGTGTACAGACTGTTAGTTAAAGTAACATGATAATGAGTCCTCCATGCATGCTGAAAAGTATCCCAACTATTTGAATTAAAAATGAGGTCACACAGAAATCCATGTATACAGAATTTAACATGCAGTCTGTTTAACAGCAGCTCCATTACATAATTTGTGATTAATAGCCGGTTCACGATTTCAGCATTTAGTAGTAGAGTCAGCATCCATCCAGCTTCAGAAAATGCAGAATTCACACAACGTAAGTAAAAGAGAGCAGGATTACAACTGTGTATAGAACACACACACACACACACACCATGTGCACTGTGTTTGGCTTGGGGACGGAGGTGTTGTCACTTCCCGTTAATGTTAGTGCTGTGTGTAGCACACTGCCCCCTCTTTGTAACACTCTCTTCCTTTACTGATGCATGACCTTTACTTATTTACTGCTCCTTTAGCTCTACACCACTTTCTTACAACCACATTTTACATAGTTACACTTTTTTGGATTTTTTTAATAGGCCAGATTAGTGGTAATACCAAAATTCTTTATCAAAATTCTTTATTTTCAAATGTATATCCATTTCATGGTATTTGATGATTATATTTTCATGCATGACATGTTGACTGGAAGTAATGGGACAACTGACACTTCTTTGCTTTTATTTGATGTAATATCAGGATTATAGGCTAACTTTCTACCCTGGTTGCACTAAAACTTTTTTTTCCAAATTTTCAACCGCACCGCATTTGACTCCACAGCTTTAAAGGTTCACTTTTTTAAAAAATGATGTCCATAAAGGCAATATATACTTTAAAATGATTACCTAACAATCTGGTAATAATAAAGTTTTTAAAAACACAATTAGAATTTAGAATCCTAATCACCACTGTGAAATAAATTTTCCCTCAACTTTTTACCCAATCTGTGCAGGGAAACACACATATACACATCAGTGAACACTAGTATATATATGTATATATTCACAATTGTGACATCATACAATTATGAGTCTCCATACATTAATATAACATTAATAATAGGTGTAACTGATACCTTTTCCCATAAAAATCTTGAACAATTTTAGCTTTAAACACATTCACATTTTTTACAAAAAAGTGGTAAATTACAGCTTGCAGTTATGAAGCCCCAATTATGGAAAAATACACGTTTATGAAAAGATTAACATATTTAACATTGTCACTTAAGCTGTTAGTTTGTTTTGTTTCTGTGTTCAAGTTGTATATAAATGTTTTATGACAAATTTGTAAATGGTCATGCATTATAAATAAGTTTTAAAAATTTAAAATTAATTGTACTATGCAGAGTTGAGCCAACATTTTACAACACTGCCGGCAAGCAAGGTTTCCGTAGGGTTTTGTGTTTGTGTGTGTGTGTGTGAAAAACTGTGTATAGAGTAAACGGCTGAAAATAAGTTTGCACATAGCTGTACAAGTACTAAAAATATGAGTAAAAGTTAAGAGTAAGTGTACCATGCTTTAAGAACAAACCACACTTTAGAGAATGGAGCTCTGCTTTAATAGAGACTTACAGGTCTCTTAAAATAAACTACACATTTCTTTGTTCACTTTATAGTGAACATTTTTGAAATGCAAATCCAAATACATTTAATATATATCTAATTTTAATTACTTTTAAAATCTAAACAGGCCACATTAAACTAAGCCATTAATAAAAACAAACAATAATACAAACACATTGGCTTTAATTTGTGCAATTTTCAGAACTAAAAGTTTTAGCTACGGCTGTTGAGCTTTAGTGTTTTTTTGGGAGGCTTTCTGGTATTTGCATGAAGCCTAAAAGTTCTACCAGGATTTTGTCTGTCACATGAGGTAGATTTAGCATTTGTGTGTGTACATGTGTTTTTGCTTTAGTATTTGAAAAAAACATTTGGTGGTTACAATGAACCAAGATGTTCTAGTGGTGGACTTTCCAGCTTAAAATGACCCCAAATGACAGTTTGAAGTGAAAAATGTGCATTGATGATTTTAGTCATCAAATATCTTGAGTTTGTCATGGAACTGTTTCAGTTCTACAGGTTATTGATTTCATTTGTTAGTTACTACATTGACGGGATTAGTCCTATTATTTTAGCATCTTGATTAAGGAAGTCGTGTGGGTGCTGCACAATCTTAAGGTTAAACCAGGGGTGTCAAACTCAAACACACAGTGGGTCAAAATTTAAAATGTGGAGAATGTCGAGGGCCAATCTTATTTGTTGATAAAATGTCTAAAATGCCTTGTAAGTTAAATTTCAATGGTAAACTTCACAGGCTAATAATAATAATAATAATAATAATAATAAAAATAATCCTTAAGCCCAAATTTGGCCCCCATGTTTAAACATTTTGAGTCTTTCTAGGATATTTCTGAGTTGTTGTCTTCACAGAACAAGCTATTCAGTTATTTGGAGGCTTACTTGTCTGACATAAGTGACTACTTGTCTGACTAAAATGAATGGTAAATTCTATGATATAGTGCTAAACTGAATTAGGGTAAAGGTCTCAAACCTAGTGTTTTCAGGTAGTACAAGTTTGATACAAAAAAAGTAAAACACCAACAAGCAAAAAAAATTAAAGTCCAAAAGTCGCTGTAAAGGTATTGGTTTGTGTCAGTGCCCTTGGCAAAGGTAATTTACACTTCTGTGATGGCAGCATTAATGCAGGAAAGTACACTGAGATCTTAGAGCAACATATGCTGCCTTCAACAAGACATGTTTTCCAAGGACATCCATGCATTTTTCATCAAGACAATACAAAACCAGACATGGCTAAGGAAGAAGGGGGTGGATGTTGTCTGTTTTGATTTGCATTTTATCCATCATCCTAACTTTTTGGCATTGAGTTTGTGTACTGGGCAGCATCCTTAGCTCAGTTGGTAGTAATTCTGCTTCATATCTAAAAGGTTTGTGTGGGTTTCCTCCCCCAGTTCAAAGACATGAAGTCATATACTAAAATTGACTAAAAGTGTGAGTGTGCGTTAAGGTGTGTTGCAATAAAGTGATGTGTGCTGCCCTACTCAAGAACGGACTTTAAATGTTCAGTCTGGTGTTTTATAACATTATAAATTGAAAGTATTATATTTTTATCATAGCGTCACGGTGACTTAGTGGGTAGCACTGTCACCTCACAGGAAGAAGGTCCTGGGTTCGATCCCCGGGTGGGGTGATCTAGGTCCTTTCTGTGTGGAGTTTGTATGTTCTCCCCATGTCTGCGTGGGTTTCCTACGGGTACTCCGGTTTCCTCCCACAGTCCAATGACATGCTACCAGGTTGATCGGAGACTCTGAATTGTCTTGTAGGTACCTGTGAAGGACTGGCGCCCCATCCAGGGTGTTACAATGCGCCCGTTGAAGAGCTGATATAGGCTCCAGCACCCTTCCCCAACCCTAATTATGATAAGGGGTTAAAGAAAATGAACTGAACTGAACATTTTTATCATGTAATAAGCAGCACATAATGTAATAACCTACACAGTTATGTGAAAAAATCCTTTTACATTATTGGATATAGATTTTATTGCAAAATCAGCAATTTATTACAATATGAGCTTTTATTACATGTTCAGTAATCACATTACATTTAGCTGTTACATTATGAGTTGTCCTGCGATGGAGTGACACCCAGTCAATGGTGTTTATATGTGCCTTGGAATAGACTTTAGCACCCCCCGCTACTTCCCTGTGACTCTGATAAGCAGTTTAAAAAGTGAGTGAGTGAGTTTGTGTACCAGTCATTTGTGATTTGATGTGTATTTATGTTGTAAATTATAAATAAGTGTTCGTCAGTTATTGCAGTTATTGCCATCTTGATCTAACTTCATGTCTTTTTTAATTTGCATGTCTGCACCTCACCCTGGCACTTTCTCTCTTTTTCTTGTTATACCTCTGTGATGTATTGTTCTCAATTCTGTCCATCCTTGTCATTCAATGAGGCTGACATTTTGCACTGACATTTAGTTTGTGCTTCTATTGTTAAATGACATATGGTTTTGACCCAACACTGATGAAGGAGATTAAAGTCATGGTGTATGTAAATTTGCATTCACTAAACGGGAGAGAGAGGATAAAAATGTGTGTTGGTGTGTGATTAGTTTCCAGGATTCTGATATGAACTGGCTTGCAGACAGTACTGAAGAGGTCTAATTGTGTTTGCATGTTATTAGTGTCGTTGTAATTGCTGTAATTGTAGTTCATGTGTCCTGTTTCGATGCACTTTGCTCTGAGGTTTTCTGAGAGAGAGGCACAAGGCTGCAGAATGAGTACGCACTTCACAATGGGAGTTATATAAAATTTTAATGACTTCATAGAGAGTTTGCCAACAGAAATACCTAGCAGTGTAATACAGGGATGTGATAACTGGTCAGTACATGGTCAGTACATATAAAAAGTGCTCCATGGCATATGCACCTTAAGACCAGGACTGTTTTATTTAAATGCTTAATGCTTCAAAATCTCTTTGTTCTTTACTTTTGATACTTTGTTATTTCAGTACCCTGCTGGGATGCCTTCATATTTTCAATTTGAGCAGTTTCAAGATGGTTCATAACTCAAACATCTGGCTTGAGGTGGTTGTGTGGGGTTCATTTTTATTGTGTGGTACAATGCAACTACTAACAAACACTTACAAACCTAATAAAGTGCTCAATGAGAATATATTTTTCGTATAAAATAGTCATCGCTGTGTGTATCTTTGGAGTCACAATGTCCTAGCTCATCGTTATGAATTATGCAGAGCCTATAAACACCCTGGAGATATAAAGCAGCTGTTGTGTTTGATGCTGGAACATACCTTTCTACAGTTTCACACTTTGTTTACGTGAGTGAAGGTTGCATGACATGCAAGAAATGTTCAGGTTAAGATGACGCAAGATGCTCAGTGAGACGGAGCTTCTTTATTGAGTCAAGTCCAGTAATTGTCAATCGCAGACAAGCAATAAAAAACTGTTTAAGGAATCCCAATGTGATGCTAAGTCAGTGAAATAGAAAATGACTGCTCAAGGTTGACTAATGGAGTCAGTTATTTAAACTTTGTCTGTAAACTTTCTTTTCAATTTTAAATATTTGTTTTATTTTGCATTGTGTACAAAGAATCACACACAATACAACAATTTGTATTTTCTTTGTATGAGTATGGTCCTGATATATCAAAACCAGGTCTTCTGTTCAAAGTCCATAATGTTACTCCTTTTAGTTGGTCCCATTAAGGTTTGCCAAAGTTGATCATGTGCATCCTAGTGACTAGGATGGCGCCCAGCCGAGGTTGAACTAGGGACTCCAGACTTCAAAATCCTGCTGCTCCACCTGGGCACTGCTGTCAGTCCATAATCAAAAGTCAAAACAGGATTACATAAACTGTAGAAACACTGGCGGCTTGGAGGTGGATGTGTTACTGAGGTAATATTAGACGACCCTTTTTCTCCTGTAATTTATACTTTATTAGTTTGAGTATCCAATCCTTGTTTCTCTTTTTGCTAGGCTTTCACCTTTACATCAGCACAATCCTGTGAGACTTCTCATTGTTTTAAGTGCATTTGAGAGTGGGTGTATATGCGTTAAAAGGTATACAGTGCTGATGTGAGGATTACTTAATTCCTTGACTGGCTCCATTTAGCCAGCATGTGGGCTGCTTAGGGTAGCACTTGAGTCAGCACTGGACTTTTAATTGCAAGCACCCTTAAGTAATACCGCTTCATGCCAAAACGAAGAGAGTGAGAAGGAAAAGAGAAAGCAGGAGGCATTGGGGGATGGGAATCATTTAAGGAGGAGATTTAGATACTTGGAGAGATAAAAAATGAACCCAGAAACAAAATACACTGATCACACTACTACAGGCCTTGGCTATTGGACTTGGTTGCTGATTACAGTCTGGATGGTCCTTTTTTTCTTTGATCTGGAGCACTGTGTATATTTAAAAAAATGTAATTCTGATTCGTCTGAAGTTGACACCGCTTTTAGCTAAGGTTTACATGAAGCTTTTTTTTGCATAGTGAAGTTTTAAGTAGCATTTGCGCATGTAGCTCTGTATTGTAGTGCTGCTTTACAAAGGTGTGCCAAAATAATCACTTTGCATGTGCGGTTCAATTAGATATTTTAACTCATTACTAACTAGGGATGTCACTAAACCAGAAATGTATAAGTCGTTACCAATACCTCTAAAATTCCACGATTCTTGATACCAATTTCGAAACCATGGAGAAGAAAAAAAAAGAAATTAATGCATGTCAACATACGTCTTTTTCTTCTTTGTTTCAAATAATAAAATAAAACTATTTTTGTTTAAAAACTTCATTTTGGTATAGCATTTATATTTACTACCACGGGGGTGTTCAAAAACGTGTGCAACTGCCTACCTAGACAGCATTTTATGTCATCCAGTGTGTTCTCCCGAGAATGAGGTTGTGCCAAAACATAGATGCCTTATAATCCTGCCTACTAAATCTCCTTCAAATAATAATAATGCAACATTCAGTGGAGAATGAGTCAGTGTCAGATGCGCACGCATTCAGGAAGGACATAAAAAAATGATTGTTTCATGTGTATAAATGTGAACGAGTGCATTTATTTGTAATTCCGAGCTCGTCAGTGAAGTTTAAAAGCACATTTGGTAGCCATTTCGGTAGCTAACGCTGGTCCCATTTATTTGAATTGCACAATGCTAATGAAACACGATGTAATAGCTACCTAGATAGACCAAATAACCCTATTTATAAGGCGGTGATTCAATAGAACACTCACTAGTTAAATAGCTGTCTAGTTAAACAGCAAGGGAGCTAGGCAGCCGATACCTCTTGGTGATATTGTTTTAGCTTTCTCGGCTTGTTAGCGTCATGGTGCCTCCGTGTGGTCTAAGAGATCTGTGAAACCTTCGATACCTCTGGCACCACAGGAAATGAGAGCTGTATCTTTTCAGAACATTTGTATCGACTTGGTACTGAAGTATCAGTTCTTGTGGCATTCATATGTTGCAGGCCTAAAGTGATTGAATTTGTGTTCATGAACAAATTAAATAAAAAAAAATAGTACACAAAACATCTCAGGTTCATGTTCTTTGTAATCAAAAAAAGTTAAAGCATCACAGCAATTTATTTTAATTACACAATAGGATTCATTTTCCATATAGTCTGAACTGTGTGTGTCAGTTTTAGCTAGTCAGTTTTATCACTGTATGCTGGACACTCACTAGGGTGTGCACTCATTACCCTTTTGTCAAAATCTGCCTGCCCCACCCCCAAACGAGTAACTTACAAAAGTAACTCACAGTTTTTCAAAATTGCATTCCTGCTTATTCATTTCTGTGGAAACTTTGGAAAATTGTATTCTGTTAATGAAACTGTTGCAGACAATAGTCATATTTTCCAGCAGATATGTAGAAGCATACAGCACACACATTGCATTCGGCTGCATTCGGTAGATAAGCTTATTTACAGACCACGGGCCTTGGTTGCAAATGTCAGACCATTAAGAGTTTTTAGATAAAGCTGTTAAAAGGCTCCTGTCACACTGTAACACTACCACATTGTCTGCCAGCGTCTGATGCATTCACTGTACAAAAATATCCCACTGATTCATTTCTGCAGATATTGCTACCAAACTCTTATTAAAGCTGCTTAAATTGTTCATAAATTTTGAATTGGTGAAAACTAGTTTGCAAAATGCAATTAAGAACTGAAAGCTGTCATGTATACTGTCTTTGCTGATATTGAATGAAATAACAGCAGAAAGAAAGTTACCCTTTTAAAATGATAAATAAAAGTTTTTTTAGTGTATTTTTGTAACACATCCCAAATAAATGCTTAAATAAATACTTGTTTATAGAGACAATGCAAGGTTGTAACATTTGGTAAGCTAAGACTGACGGATAAGATAAAGATAAAGATAAAAAGACATTCAGCAAGAGTTACCACGATAATACCCATCTCTTTAAATGAGCTTAACTGGGGCTACTTAGCAGCACGGAGACCAATCAGAAATGGGGCGTGGCAGGCAAACACAGGCACAGGTTGCATTCGTGAGAAAGATTTACATTTTTAACACTTTTACAACACAGTCTAGCCAATTAAGGCATTAGGGCCTTGTTCAAGGGCCCAACTGCAGCAGCTTGGCAGAGGTGGCCTTAAACAACCAACTTTCTGATTACTAGTCTACAACCTAAATCACTGGGTTACAACATTCCTTGCTGGTTGACATTCAAACTTACTACATAATAGAAAGAAATAGATAATTCCATCATACCTGCATAAAACTGGTAACTATGTGATTTGTTCATACGTAAGGATCATTTGAAGTCTGCTACTTTGTTAAAGCCAGGTTTTATCTACAGTCCACAAAAAAAT
The DNA here is from genome assembly GCA_034509265.1 of Microcambeva bendego. Taxonomy (NCBI): domain Eukaryota; kingdom Metazoa; phylum Chordata; class Actinopteri; order Siluriformes; family Trichomycteridae; genus Microcambeva; species Microcambeva bendego. The sequence continues at coordinate 11,174,569 of JAYDZG010000043.1, forward strand.
AAATAAATAAAGATTTACATAATCGTAAAGGACAAGATCAAAATGAATCCCTGTGACTTTTGATCTTTCAGTCTGCACTATATTTAAACTAATATAATTATTTTATGAATACAAAAATCATGGGTGAAGTGAATAACACTGATTATCTTCATATGGCACTTAGTGGGTGGGATGGTTTAGGCAGCAATTGAAGATATTATCCTCAAAGTCTATGGGTTAGAAGCAAGAAAGAGAGGCAAGTGTAAGAATTGTGGGGTGTTCCCAGTCTGCAGCTTCATAGAGAATAGTTAGTCTATCAATTGGTTTAAAGTCTGGGGAATTAGGGGGCAGGGTAGTACTAACTAATGTCGGACATTTCTAGCCATGTGATGTCACATTTCCTTGATTGGTGTAAATGATCTGTAAGGATCTGTACAATGTTTCAGAGAGCCTTAACTATCTTATATGGTTTACTCCGGGTGCTCCAAAACATGCAGCCAGGTTAATTGGACAGATAAAACTACTGTCCATGACTGTGTTTATTATAAAACTTGTGAAAAGATTAACCTCGAGTAATGAAAAATCGTGTGTTTTTCATGAATGTAATCAAAAGTGTAAAAAATGACCTTAAAATTACCTTAGATACCCACCAAGCAAGCTCACAAAATGTTTCCTCCGTCACAAACTACACAGTATCATTGCTGCTTTGACCTAAAATGTTGGATTGGGATTAGATCTGACTGATGTTCTAATTCAATTCACTGACATATTTTATTCATCTGATGTGAAAGGACATGCCATAAATCATGCACAACCATGTGGTACAAACTCTTAACGCCTGTCACTATCTTGCCTTTGAGCAGCGGTCATTAATTACATCAACCAAACTGTCTTAGAGCAAACACTGTTTGGGCCAGATAACACACCCACTCCAATCACATGACTCATAGGTAATCTAATAGTACTGTTTAGTTGCTAGGCTAATACATCTGGAGTTAGGCCAGCTGCAATGTAGTATTGGTAAAATTTCACCTAAAGCTAAATATTTAGAGTTTATTCTCTCTCCAAGGTTGTGACATTAGCTTACTTCTTTGGTTTCCAAAAATAACAGTAAATCTATTTACAGTAAATCTATTTACTGATATGACTAAAAAACCTATATGTCAATATGTTCAATATATAATAAGATATAATGTAAACTCAGTTTCAGTTTTTACTGGGAAAGCCCAGAGAATAAATTAGCTTTCATTAGTTAGTAGCACTAACACAGTTAAATATGGATTTACATAATCTGTAAAAATATAAATACATACTGTATATAATACATGGATTTACGTAGATTCTGTCTGGAAGGTCAAATATGCTGTTATTATACATTTAAGATGCTCTACTGTCTCATGTCAGTTATACTGAAGTGGTTTAATTTAATAGGCCAAGAATGAGCTAAATGTTTTTCTAAACGTCAAATGTTGTAGCAATTTCTCTTTCAGTTTGTTGTAAATAGGTCTTAACTGCATAGGATACCGTTTCAAAGACCAACTCTTTGTGTGATGTTCTTGTGTTACAACTTAAAAAGAGATATTATGGTCACAAAACTGAATTTAAATAGATTTTTTTACCTAAAGTACATTTATGGTGATGTATCATTATACTTCTACTATCATTTTGAAGGCCACCCATTATGTTTCCAGAATATTTTCAGAATTTAAATATTTAACTGTGTTTATCCACCAAACTGATGAAAAGAGTAAAAAGCCGAAACTGGTAATTCATTCAGTAAAATAATTTATGCCTTTAAGCGGAAATTCCAGCAATAATCTGAATTAGGAAGCTCTGATTGGTTTATACAGCTTTTTAAAAAAGGCTTGGACTACACATGAATCTCTTACACAAAGATTAGTGAGGAAACTAATTAGTCTTTACCATAGATAAGAGCACAGCTCCCTGATTTGATTCCAATGAATAATTCGTTTGAAAAGAGTCATTTCGGATAGTTATTCAGTTTTCATGTATGCATGTGTGTGCCCATCCTCGTATGTGCTAGAGAAAGCACCATGTGAATAGCTTGTGATCTTTTTTTTAATGTTTTCCTGTTTTCGAAAATAAAAAAATGGCCAAAAGTGATTTTTTTTAAAAGTTATATCAAATGTAATGAAATTCATTTTATACCTCCCAGCTCTAAGAAACCTATGGATTGTTTATAATTTATGGTTTCAGATATTTTTATTCAGAATTTTCTCAGATTTCCTGCAATTTAATATTGCTATTCAATCTATTTATCTCTCTCTTTTTCAGGATAATCCACTGGGCTAACCGTATTGAAAAAGAACTGGAAAAAGTGTTGCCACAAGTCACTGGTGCCCACCAGTTAAAATCAGTAAGTCTTTTTGTTTAGCTATAATATGAGCTCTCAGAGTTACATTAATATGGCTTTCTTGTGTGGTGATTGGTTGCATTTCTGAGATTTTTATATTAACTTTATACAATATATCGCAGTGGATCCAATTATTTGGTTGAAAGTTAGAAAATTCCAGTCCATAAAAGGGCACATACACACACATACAGTTTTCAGCTCCAGTGTTGTTTTTGATTATGTTCACTGCCACAGTTTACTATCTCTGTTATTAGTTACCTCTAGGAGGACTATGTATCATATCACAAAACACAAGGACTCCACTGTTGGCATCTAAAATGATGCAGCTGGTACAAAAATGTGTTGGATGGGACGTGTGATAGCATCAGCCATCCTCGGCCAGCATGGATTGTGGTGGTGGTTGTGGTATTATGCCAATAGACAACCAAACTGGCAGAAATGGATTGTGGCACACCATGTTGATAATACTTGACTAAATAAACTTAAAAAAATAAAATAAAAATATAACTCTATTGACTAGATGGACTTTGCATCAGAGGGGAATTGACGCCCTGTTTAGGATATGTTGCTTCATTCTACCCAGAAATTACTGGTAAACTCGTGACCCTGACCAGAAAAAAATACACACCAGTGCCAAATACAACGATCAGCCATATCATAATGACCTCCTTCCTAATGTTGTGTTGCCCCCCTCCTTTTATAGCACTATAGGCAACAAAACCAATGTACTGTATATTCTGACACCTTTTCCACAGAACCATCATTAATTACATTTTACCTGCTTCTAAGAAATCATCTTTGAGGATGAAATGTTCACTCGCTGCCTAATATATCCCACCCACTAATATCTGCTGTGATGAAGAGATTATCAGTGATATTCACTTCAGTGATCATAACGTATGTGCAGCTATTAGCTGATGTGAAAGTGTTTATTAATTATAGACTGATTAACTCATGAGAATGTTATGAGCTGTGTGACAGACGAGACACCTGCCCTCGCACACACACACACACACACACACACACA
>JAYDZG010000043.1:11198922-11231344 GCA_034509265.1 Microcambeva bendego
ACTTGGGTAACCTCTCACCTCTCTTAAATGTGTTTGGAGTTGTGTGGCATTTATCATATTGTGTGTGTGTGTGTGTGTGTGTGTGTGTGTGTGTGTGTGTGTGCGCGAGTGTGTGCGTGTGTGTAGGAGCCTTTAATTTTAGACTGAATTCTCTATTCAGAATAGCACTGTTTTGTTTAAAGGCTGAAAGTCCAGGAGTGCTATGTGGGTGGTGTGCTGTTCTCTATGTTTAAATGCTCTCTTAGCATTGTTCTACTGTAGATTTTATTATCTACTGTAGTGTGTATTGTTGTTTGGAAAAACAATGACGCTGAACTGTCAATGTGGTTTGAAGAGGATTTCTTGAAGTGACAAGTATACACAATTTAACAAAGTTGTTTTATACTGTGTTGTACATTAATTAATAGTTTATAGTGAGCATTCATGGGGGGTGTTGTTCCAGTAGTTTTAAGGCACTTGTGCAATGTGGGTAATAAAGTTTTTTCTGTAGAACCTTTTAAGACATTCTGTTTGAATCTGTGGCGGCCCCTGGCCTTACACACATTGAAGGATCAAATATGCTAGCCAGCTAGAAATGTGTATCACAGGATAAGGGAAATGTTGAAAAACTGATTTATCTCAGTTTACATCTATTTGGCCTGGTCATCATCAAAGAAAAGCCTGTTGAACTGTGCTCTATGTAGATGTAACATCCAGTATATTTGTCTAATATGCTTTCTGTTATTATGGCATTCAGATGTAGTAGCCCGCTGCATGTCACTAACTGTGGTTAAAGCTTTTCTCATTGACCGTTGAACAAACTCAACAAAACACATGCTAGTAGTTGCTAAACTTTGCACGTACATGCTCAAATGACATCTGGTTACAATGTGTTTTTCAATAATAACTGTGATTACATCATCTTACAGTGTGGATTCAGAAAGCATCATGTTCAACCCACACAAGGTACAACAGACCAGTTGTCAGTCTTGCAAATCTAAAAGACAAACACAATGAAAGCTGAAAAGATTTTTTTGCACCAGTTGTATAGAGTTGCTAATTTATGTTCATATATCATGCTCACTTTTCCAAATGGATGCGTGATACACATTGAGAGATGGATAAATGCACAAATTGTAAAGTGGATTGATTGTATTGATCCAAACAAAGAACAGTGCATAAAAGAAACCAACAGAAATACTGTGCACTTTAAAAGTAGCATCAAATGGGAATAATTAACACAACTGTAGTTGCATTCACTGTAAGATTAAATTGAACTCTTTTCTTGTACCTTCCTTTTTTACATTGTACAACATCTGCAGTTGTCAAGCATATGTTTTTATGTTCCTTTCTATCTATAATGTTGTTTACGTGGTTAAACTAATTTCTAAATAAAAATAAAATACAATGTTAAGTAAATATGCAGTAAGAACTTTGAAAATAGTTTTTTCTGGTTTATTAAATCTTTTCATTTTGTGTAGATTTTAGATTTAGAATACTCTTGTAATCACTGTACAGTGGAATTGTCCCCTGCATTTTAACCCAATCCATCCAGTGAAACACACATATACACACTAGTGAACACTAGGGCCAGGAGCGGTGGGCAGCCCTAGCCACAGCACCTGAGGAGCAATAAAAGTTTAGGTGCCTTGCTCAAGGGCACTTCAGTCGTGACATGTCGTCTCTGGGAATCGAACCTGGCAGCCTTCTGATCATAAGCCCAATTTTCTAACCACCAGGCCATGGCTGATTCTGTAATTATAGGTTTTATCGTCAAGTATCATCTTGGACGTGGTCAGAGATGTCAAGAGGACTTTATTTTGCTCATTTTACATTTACAGTATTCTACAGTTCCACTGCAAAATTCTTTCTTGATGGCTGTCATGGTTCGACAGGACAATCTTAATTAAAGCAAGTGGAAGTGCTATTATTTTTCCAATAATATGTTTAGTTGAATTAAAATTCTTTAAAAGGCTTTGCTTTATCATAATAGGCTACAGCTATCAAAATTCTTAAAACACCTTCTGTTTTGTCCTGTTCTAAACCCAAAGCTTTCTCAATTCTTTTTAAACCAGCTCTCAGAGTAGCCAACCTACACACAGTCTTCTCTAGGCTTTTTCTTTTACACAGCACAAATGAGAACTAGACAAAGACAGTGAGAGAGAGACAGAGACAGAGAGCAGGATGGGAAAACTGTATCTGATTCCCTCCCTCTTTACGTTATTCTAAGCCAGCTCAGGTTCTGATCCCTGTCTCTGGCCTCTCTCCCAGGCTTCTGTTGTTTGATGGGATTTGGGTTATGGAACACATACACACACACACACACACATGCTGTACTCACTGTACTGTTTATCTATCCATCCCCATCCATCAATCCATCAGTATATCAATTCATTCATTTATTTCTGGTGAAGGAGTCATGGTGGGTGGAGCATTCAGGTGGGGATTCTGGAGGATAAATAAAGGGGTAGCAAAAGTTTCTGATGCAAAAAAAATTTGTACGTGATTATAGTAGTTACAAATTAAAATAAGTAAAATTATTTAAACATTGTGCATTTTCTTGGAAAAAAATGTATTTACGCATATATTCCAGGTGGCACAGTGGCTAAGTGGGTAGCATTGTCGCCTCACAGCAAGAAGGTCCTGGGTTCAATCCCCAGGTGGAGTTTTCACTTTCTCCCTGCAACTGTGTGAATTCCTGTTCCGAAAACATGCTGCCAGGTTAATTTGAGACACTAATCTTGCCACTAATATGTATAAAATGTGGTGCCAGTCCCAAACACAGATAAGTAGGGAGGGTTGTGTCAGGAAGGGCATCCGGTGTAAAAACAAAACTGTGCCAAATTAACAATGCAGATCACAATATGCTGTGGCGACCCCTAACGGGAGCATCTGACAAAATGCACAGATATTCTTTATTTTCTTCCTGATTTAGCATAGCTAATTAGTCATTCACTGCTGGGGATCCTGATTGCATTTGAGGAGGGTTTATTTGCCTCCTTCACACCACTTTTGATGAGTATGCAGTCTTAACCCCTGCTGATAAACATGCTTAGTGAACATTATATTTGAAAGCTATGCACACCATAATGTAATACAAATCAATGGCAATCATTTTAGTAGATTTAAGAATGGTATAGTAGGAATTAGTGACAGGAGATTTATCAAGGTTTGCCATCCATATTGGGCAGTAGTGAGTGGTGCAAACATTTACCAATAAATATTTTTTCTTTGCATCATATTCTGGTCAATATCGTGGCTGCTTGGTTTTGGTTTGTCCATGCTTCAGTGGATTTGCACATAAGGCTCTTCTACTTCTGCACAGGTGCCACGATCTGCTAATTAGTGTCCTTGCAAAGCATTTTGAAGACTTAGTCCAGTCTTTTACTGATGCAGCCGAACGCTAGAATAGCCCTGTTCAGAATCTCAGCGCTGGTGTGGTAGTAAAATATCCTGCTGCACCACCTTGGGTGCTTAATCTTATTTTTTAAAAGACAGTTTGGGATTCTATTTCAAGCATCTCATTATAAAATTGCTGCTGCTTTATGTCTTGCCTACCTGCTGCGGCACAGTGCTATTCTATGTATTTATTTATATTTTAGCCCAGTTACTCGACCTAACACACACATTTAATCTAATCAACGGTTTGCTTTAGCCACGTAACATCCTTTTAATATAAATGAGGGTGTGAATGGCGGTTCATGGAAAGCAAGGAAATATAGTTTCATGCTAACTTCTGCTTTTACATGGGTAATGTGGACTGTCTTTGAAGTCTGACTTTGGTGTAAAATGAACTGTCAGAAATATTTATCAAACACACACACACACACACACACACACACACGACTGAGAGTAACATTGGAATAAATAAAAGAAAAAACGTGCTGATGCTGTGGGAGATTTTGGGTGGGAGATTTGAGTCCTTCAAATCAATACTTGGCTGTTAGTACAACTGCCCTGATAAACACTACAAATCAGATTTTCTTATCATACAGCGACCAGACATAACATAATGAGCACCGACAGGGGATGTGAATAACACTGATTATCTCTTCATCAAGATGCCTGTTAGTGGGTGGGATTTATTACGCAGCAAGTGGAAGATGGCTGTACATGAGTAACATAACTGAAAGTAACAGGCTTAATTTTTTTTAAATAAGTTAATGAATCAAATACAACAGCATGGAGAACACTGGGTACATAAAACACTACGAAAACAATTTAGTAACAGGAATTTACATTGGTTAAGCTTCTTGGACTGGGGGGCTAGTTTTCTTCCTGTGGTCTTCATTTGATACAGATAATGTCAATTTCTGTTCAAAATGGGACTTTTAGAATATGTGATGACTAGTTTGCGTTCCATGTTTTTTGCTCTGATTTACGCTCGCTGAATGGTCAGAGCTTGATTTGCAGACTCAGGGGGCAACTCTCCGCTTGCCCTGTGAACTCTATGCTATTTACTCTATGCTATTCACTCTATGCTATTCTTTTGCCTCTTAGCTTTTACGCCTTACACCATCGCACAAACAACTTTGATCACTCGCTTATTGATGGAACTGCATTTTGGTTTTGGTATCATTTAGCCATTTGGTCACTGTTTACCTTTGGTTTTGAGTCAAAACATAGTTCGAGAGATCAGAAAGACTCATCTGTGATTCCCGAGTTCAAGAGGTCACTTTGTGTAGGTTGAACTTTGCAGCGATCTGAACAAGTCAAATCACTGGGGATTCAAATCAAGTGTATTAATAAATCATTTATTAACATTGAAAACAACTCAGTTTTTTCATGTCCTTCCTGAATGAGTGAACGTCTGACCGCTGAATATTGCATTAATATTTGAAGGTGAATTAGTAGGCAGGATTAGAAGGCATCTGGGCCTCCTTCTTGGGAGCGTGCACAGGATGACGTAAAATGCTGTCTAGGTAAGCAGCTTCTTAGGAACACACCCATAGTAGTAAATATAAATATAAATGCTTTACCAAAATAAAGCTTATTTTTTTATTTAAACTAGTCATTAACTAAAGTCAAAAACATCATGGAATTGTGGTATTTAAGTGATATTTGTACCGACTTATACATTTCTGGTATACAGTTCAGTTAGATCAATGTGCAGAAAACCTTGCTCAGTTAAAAATGCTAGTTAATTTTCACATTTATTTAAACAAACAGTATTATGTCCTGGGGATTGAAATAGCACCAATTCAGCAGAATGGATTATAAGCAATATGACCAAAAGGACAAGTGAGTATAATCAATTACAAATCAAAAAAATTTCAGCATGATTGTGCTCCATGTGCACAAAGCCAAAGGCATAAAAATGTCTTATAAAGAAAAGTCACTGACCTGACCACCACATCAATGAAGAGCTTTGGCGGTAAAAATAAACTTTAACTTCAAACCAGGTCCAAAATCAAACCTCACTCTTAAATAAATATTCCAGCATCTTGTGGAAGTCCTTTATGAGGCTTGAACTTGATGAGGTGACTTGATAGTATTGTCTATGATTTTAAATGTTCAGTAAGCTCATGTGTTGGTGTGTACTGTACTGTCAATATACTTTATTGTATTTACTAACACACACACACCCTGTCATGGTCTAATCGTCGGAAATGGGAGGTGATAAAATGTGCTAGTGCAAAGCCATTATGAAGACGGGCACAGAATAAATTATTTTCTCTTCTCACTTAATGAATGAACATGCACTGGGAACCATTCAGAATGTTTATGCATTTGTGTGCATTTAGTATTTGATGGAAACAGATGTACCCTCAATTGGCAGATCATTCTATTGTTTTGCAAGAGGGATACCTAACACACTTAATTACTGTAACTCTAGTTAAAGAAATAACAAGTTAAACCAGGTATACAAATAAGAAATCATGATAGTCAAATAGACAATCATGATCTGAAAAGAGTAAATAAATAAAAAATGTAAATAATTATTAATAGTAAAATTTGTAAAAATGCTGGAATTAATAGCGATCTTGGTGTTTATGCTGCAATTTGTTTCCTCACGATTGCGTCTCAAGAGTCGCTTGAATTGAAGGTTGTGAAATATTGGACATTCATTGTTCAAACAGCAGGAGAAAGCAGACGCAGAGGGCTGATAAAAAACATGCAAATGCAACGTGAGGGAGTGCATTGTTTAGAAAACATTTAATTAACATTTTCTTTTCTCTTTTAGCTGCTTCCATATGTAAGAACATTCTGGTCTGCACTCCTGATTTCGTACTGTTTTTTTATATACGGGAAGCTCTTCCAATTGCAATCTGGGCTTGGGACTGCACTAAGAGCACTGACAAGTGAACCTCTCGATGACAAGGCCATTTTCCTTCTGAAACATAATCATGTCTGTGTAGACACTGGAGTGGTCAATAGCTTTGCTGGGGATTCAAACCTTAGATCCCAGAGATAGTGGGATAGCATAATTTACAACTGCGGCATCCAAGCACAACTTAAAGGTTTTCATTTTTATTGATTTTTGTTTTCTCCTCTTTTTCTCCCAATTTGTACTGAACTGTGTTACGCTTACTTTACACTGGAGCCGACTACCTGCCCTAATTGACGAGAGCATGACTGTAGTATGTCTTCTCCAATATATTTTCAACAGAGTTCACATGCCGATCAGCTTGCTCAGTTATAAGTAAGCTCTTTCCAGTTTGTCCTACCCTATGAACAACAGCCAATCGTTGTTCATACATCCGCCCAGCCGGATTGCAAAGCTGAGACTTGATGCGGTGTATTTGAAATCCCAGCTTTGGTGTGCTAGCATTTTTATCACTGCAACAACTCAGGGTTACATTTCATTTGACTGTAAATAAGAACAAGTCCCAAAAAAGATTAAGACCAAGGACTAGACCTTCATTGAAGGCATTAGAATTAGCAATTCAATCATTTTGCCTGACTGCATGTCTTTGGACTTTTGGGCAGAGACCCTCAGGTAGAGTATGCAAACTTGAACCCAATTGAGCATCTGTGAGACAACTTTGATTGCTGTGTAGATGCATTGCAGTCAGCATGGGTCCAGATACATGTGATGACTTACCTTATTCAGTCACTCCCAGCTAGTCTAACTCCCATGTAGTAATAATACTAGAGCTGCACAGATCTGTGTCAGTGATAATGCTGTTTGTGGTGGATGAGATTTGTTTATGGAAAGATGATCTGCACAATACTGGGATTAGAGCCGATTTAGCTGTATAATAGTGTGTGTGGTTGTGTGTGTGTGTGTGTGTGTGTGTCCCTGCCTCTGGCATGCTATAATCTTACAGTTTTACAGTAATACCTTTTTACTCTGCACTTCTATAGAACACATTTGTATTAGCTATGTGTTGCTATCAGTGGCTGCTACAAATGTTTTTCTTCATGCTTTTCGCATTAGCGGCGTTATAGTAAACTGCTAATCCAGTGTGAGGAGATATGTGTGTGTGCACAGGACGTGATAGGCTAGCAAGCTGTAAGACGTGAGGTTTCTAATTAGCAGCTTTTAGTCATGGTTCTTCCGAATGACCTCATTTAGAGAAATGCTGTGAGATTCTCATGCAGACTGCCAGAATCATCACTTAGTCAGTGCTAATCTGTGAGTCAAGGTTAAGATAGCTACAATGCTAAGTAACAGATGATTGAGAATGCAGTGTAGTATGATTGATATTCGCTGCATGGTAGCTTGATATATTGTATCTTAGATGCAGTATGCTATGGACACATTCAGACAATTATGAGGGTTCGTCCAAAAGTTTCCACACATTTTTAGTCTATTTATTAAGAATTTCATGAACAAATAACATATAAATACATCTAAATAAATAAACTATATATATATATAATATATAAAAATTATATATATAAAAATGTGCATTAATCAACCTTCTTCTTTGTCACTCGGGTCGTCATGTCAGATAGCACAGATGAGATCTAAACTCAAAACTTTAGCTCACTCCAGTAATAAGCTTACATATAAGATCAACTGTCACCTCAACACCCACACTGTTTTCTTTCTTTGTCTATTTTATAATTTATTTATTGTGTATTGCTCACCACAGCTCTCAAAACTTGTGACAACTGCCCTGGCATTCGATTACACTGAATTAAATTAAAAATAGGACAACACAGTGGCTAAGTGGATAACACTGTCACACAACAGCAAGAAGGTCCTGAGTTCAATTCCCAGATGGGCTGTAATATAGACAGTAATATTAGCATTGTCCCTGTGCTTTTGAAAGTGAATGGGACCCTGAAAAAGTTGAAAAGTAATTGTGAAACATACATCGAATGATCAAGTGAATATACATTGATGAACTATGTGTTGATCAGTCATTTTTACTGAGGGACCCCTCAGCATTAGGGTGGCATCAAAGGTAATGCATCCTGGTGCGAAAAGTCTGCCTGTTAATTGTTTGTTTATCTTGGAGGCTAAATTTAGCAAAATTAGATTCGTGTTTAGTGTTTCTGAGCTTGATGCTGCCTGTGAGCAGGGCGGAGTAACCCTGAATCACGCTGCATTGTTTGGGAAATACTTTCACACAGCTGACANNNAACGTTGGGGCAAATATGTTAAGCAAATGATAGACTACAGTCCTTAAAGTTAACTGATAGTTAGTGAACCTGCAACCTGTTCTCTGTGGTTCTATTCTACTCTTTTTTCTTTCATTAAGTGAAGCAGCACTTCATAGTTTCTAGTAACATATAGTTAATAGGACTTTGAAATATCCAAATTTAAGCCTAACTTTTATCTGTTGCTGCTGTTGTCTTCCAATGTTTTAGCTTGGGGTCCCTCACATGCGTCAACAGCATGTTCCACCTCACCAATAACGCGGGGCTGGTGCCTGACTTTAAATTGGCGCTACCAAATATGTATATCGGATGCCGTTATTTAAAAAATATCGGCTGACAGATATATCAGTCGACCTCTAGTCCTGACTCCTCTTATTGAAAAACTGCTGAAGCTACACACTTATGTAGAAACACTATAATCTACTGTCGGGATGCAGTCACTTCACGGGTCACAAATTCGAAATGCATTATGCAAGCTTATGCAATATTTTCCAGTGTATTTTAAGACGGGCCATATTAAAAGATGTTTGACACATTCGCATTAGGATCAGATGTCTGCTACAAGGTCAAAACAGTGCTGACCCAATGAGACATGAAACATCTGTAATGAAACATCTATAATGTGTTTCGAATGCTAGATGAATTAGACAGTAAATCTTAGCATTAAACCAAAATTGGTAAAAGGCTTCAAGTTAAATGGTCGACATTGGAGCGCTGGGGTAAAGCACATGTACGATCTTTCAGCACAAGATGTTCTGGTGTTAGCGAAAATCTCTGGAAAGTAGGAACACACTTGAATGTGTTGGGTGCTAAGGAGTTAGGCAGAGCTTGTACATGCTTTGTTGTGCTATCCAAATCAAAGCTTTCAGGGCTCAGAGACTAAGAGTTTTTCCACTGATCATCGCCTCTGCTCTTTTCCTTTTTTTATTTCTCATCCTCGTACTCCTCCTCCTTCTCCACTCTCTCTCTCTGTCTTCCACTTGGCTTTGGTAAAAACCCTGGTCTTAGTTTTGAAGGCAGTTTAAATACTCTGAGCCCTGCTCTTCCTGTCAAATCATTTGTCTCAAAAGCAATTGTAATGATGATGGAAATAAAAGCCACAAAGAATGGAACGTGACTTTCAGTAGGCAGCTTTTCAATGTCTCAATTGTTCTCTTCCGGTGAAGGGAAGAATAAAAGAAGGAGAGACTGGAGAGGGAGGAATGACAGATCTGTCTTGTAAAATGTCAGCATACATAATTTGTCATGTATACCAAAGTGCATGTTAACTCTCCCAGCTCTGCCTCTTTCTGCCTGTCAGTCTGTTTTTCTCCTTTTCCTCTCTTTCTTTCTAACTTTTAAGAGAATTGTAGTGGAAAGTACCAGAAAAATAAAGCAGCTGAGGTTGCACATGTGTAAACTAAAACAAACAAAAATGGGAAATGCAAAGATGATCAGAAACCACATTTTAACAATAAATGTCTCTGTGTTCTAAGGCAGCTTAGAATACGAGTTAATCATACCAGCTGCTCCTGTCAGGAGTCACCACAGCAGATTATTGAGCAACCCTCCTATATTTTCTGGGCTTTGTTTGTGCATCCTAGTGGCTACTTTCTATTATGTTGCTACTTCTATTTTTTCTATTTTTTTTCTATTTTCATTTCTATAATAAATGTTATCCTAAACTACTTTTGTATAGGATTATGAATTAATGACTTCACAAGGTGGGCAATGTGACAGTCGTGATTGTTAACATATCTTATATTTGAATTAACATGCCAACAACAGCTATTCTCACAAACCACCTCCTGTATGTCTGTGCGCCAACCTCAGTCGCACATGAAAGAAAAAAGGGGGATTTTAATGGCATGTTTTACACTATGCTTACATTTATGACAGGAAACGATTATTCATTACACAGGTTTCATCAGTTCATACGTTAATTTCAAACCCAGTCATGTATCTCCAGTATCTCCAATTCACCTCACTTGAATGTTCTTGGACTGTGGGAGGAAACCGGAGCCCACAAATAGACACGGGGAGAACATGCAAACTCTGCACAGAAAGGACCCGGACCGCCCCACCTGGGGGTGGAACCCAGGACCTTCTTTCTGTGAGGTGACACTGCTACCCACTTAACATCATGCCATCTTACTGCATTGCAGTTTGTTTAAATATGTACAAATGTTTTCTTTTTTTATTTTATAAGTTTGTCTGTGACAGTTGACCTGTTTTTGATGCTCGAAAGGAGACTAATAATTGAGAATTAATTTATTTTTTGCAATATCACCCATTCCAACCTGCTCTGTAAAACTTAATATCTAGGTACAGTCTGGTCTAAGAAAAGACTTCCTGCGGTTGACGGGGTGAGATATTTTTTAAATTATAAATTTGCAGCTAAGTTAATAACACATTTTATCTTTGAGCTTGCAGTACTGTAATAATCATCACCACATGGTTTAAATTGTGTAATGTTCACACAGGCAGTATTGAATTAATCGGTTTATCATATTTATCAAGTATTTCTGCTCAGGGACTTTCAACTCGGGTTCAAAAACATTACTTGCTTAACTAGGTACAAATGTCTTGAACACTCGATTATCCTTAGTTTGTTCAATAAAACTAATACTTACAATATAATAAAAACAAAAGCTGAATGTTACTCATTTTAGGCTTTCTCGCATTATAACCTATTAACTCATTAACTTAATTTCTTTGAATTGGTTTGGATTTTTTTATTATTATATTTTTTTTATTTCTTTCAATCGACATATAAATAGAATATATTGTGAAGAAGTTAAAGTACATGGTCTCCGTATAAGGATTATGGCAATTAATAGGTTAAAGTGAAATAGGTGTAAACCCTAATGAATTGATTGGTTGATTGATTGATACTTCTCTTTTACTAGTCTGTTAGCCACAATAAATATGTTATAGTCTTCACTCTTTGGTTTTTGTGTTTCTATTTTAAATTTAATTTTGAACAATAACCATTCAATAAACCTTTTTTGACAATGACCTGATTTCTTTAAGATCTCAATGTACTTTTCTCCATTATTTTTTCCATCAAATGTAAATGACCATTGCTGAGGGCACTGACACATTCCCATATCAACATATCCTTGCTGTTGCTGGTAATACTTTGCAGGATCCTTTCTGTCTTTGGTCCAGAAAACCAGGCATTCTTTTTCCCCCCAAAAAAAGACATGGAATGCTGATTCATCTGACCACAATACACATTTCCACTGTGTGAGGGTCCATTCTAGATGCCTTGGAGCCCAGAGAAGTCTATGCAATTGGGCATGTAACTCTGTATTGTAGTGCTTGACAAAGATTTGGTAACTAATCCCTAAACCTGTGGTTTTATCAGCTATTGATGAATTACATATTGATGCACTATGGTCTGAAAGATCAGAGATTACGGGTGTTAAGTTTGGGCCTGTGCTTCTGCCCTTTACATACTGAATTTGTTTAACTGTTTAAATGTAATAGAGAAATAAATATAAAGATAATAATAATAATAATAATAATAATAATTTTAGTATTACAGAAAATTTTATAGGACAAAATAAATAGGTGTGGGCTACAGTTTATCACAGTACATACAGCCAATAATATTTCCATTTTTTATATATACATGAATTCATATTAAATGTTGATTTTAAAAGCTGTACAGATGTAGAATGTTTTTTGCAGGAATAGTGAAAAGTGCTGTTTTTAGCATAATGCATCAACAGATAATTAATATGCCCAAATACATTCTCAGAGAAAAGCTTTTACATTTTTACTTTGAGCATGTGTTAGCGATTTCTGATAATATATCTGAAAAATTCAAAAATGACATTTTATGAAAATTACATGCGCACAAATGGACTATATTTTCAGAGCATGTATGTGTGTGTGTGTTTAGAAGAAGCCAGAATACTGTGTCTTGGAAAGCATTAGAGCCATTTGATCCTAAATTGCTTCTTTCTTACGTATTTCTCGGCTTATTAAGTATTTTTTTGCACATATATTCCCAAGTGACCAAATCAAACCTTGTATCCCTCACTAGCTGTAAATGAACACTGGCACTGTGGTAAAAGTTAGTTCTATAATCGCTCCTTTAGGAAGGAGTAGACATTAATCTTGCAAAATCCTGTGGGGGAGAATTAATAATCATTTCCACTGATGACATAATCAGGCTTCTTGCTGTCGTCAGATTCAAAATTGCCTCTTTTGTTCCGCAAGGGAACATGCACCTTCCCCCTCCGTAGAACGCACTGCTACTTGGTCATTTGCTGCTATCAATCATTAAGTGGCTCTTCTCCAAAGAAACGATGGGTTTGCAGGCAGCCTGGCAGCGTGTAAACAAGCCTCTGGTTCAGTACTCCAAATTAGCCTGTCACACACGTCTGTGTATACACTTCTCAGTCACAGTTGGTTACATGTTATTAGTTTGTGTACTTGCCAGTGGCTATCAGGATTAGTTAGCGTTCACAACAAGGGGTGTCTACAATAGGTTGAATCTGCTTTTTTATTTACTTAAAACTTTATGGAGGGCGGCACAAGGGCTCAGTGAGTAGCACTGTCACCTCACAGCAAGGAGGTCCGAGTAGGGCGATCTAGGTCATTTCTGTGTGGAGTTTGCATGTTCTCCCCATGTCCATGTGGGTTTCCTCTGGGTACTCCGATTTCCTCCTACAGTCCAAAGACATGCTACCCAGTTGATTGGAGACACTGAATTATCCTGTAGGTTACTGCAATGGACTGGCACCCCATCCAGGGTGTTACCATGTGGCTTGCGCCCATGGAAGAGCTGGGATAGGCTCCAGCACCCCTCCTTTTTAGGATATAGGGGATTTAAGAAAATGTATCAAACTGATTAACTTTTTATGGATACACCCCAAGACAATTAAAAATCGTGCACATGTTCCACCTTGTGATCACCTTAAACAACAGATGGCACTGGCGAAATTTACCTTGTCTGGTTGATGGCACTTTTGCCATGTAGGGAAATTTCCAGCCTTTCCAGGACACTCTTGATTTATCTTAATAATTTACTTATTTAATGTGTGATTTGTTTTGAAATTTTATTTCAGTCTGTACACAATAAGGAAAATATGCAGCTTTGGCATAGTTTGTACTTACCTCAGAAATAAATGGTCATTGATTATTTTGATAAATAAAAGTTAAAAATCATATGGTGACTTGTATCCCATTGTTACATCTCTATCTAACACAAATTAATACTTTCATTTTAATCTACCCCAACTATACCAATCCACTCTGTCAAGTCAAGTCAAATTTATTTGTATAGCAATTTTTTTCTATGGACATTGTTTACAAAGTTCTGGGACCGACAGACCAAAAACCTCTTTTAAGCAAGGGTAACAGTGGCAAAGAAAAAATCCCCTAGAATTACAGGAAGAAACATTGAGAGGAATCAGATTCAGCAGGGACCCATCTGTCTTGGGTAGCTTGAAGATAAGTTTAAATACATATGATAGGATTTACATAAGTCATACATTCTCAAAATGAAACTAAACTATAAGATTTTACTAGCAAAAAAATAAATACAAATAATTATAATACAAGCAAAGAATTATTTATTATTCAGTCCAGACTGGGGTAAAGTTTTGAATGAGTTCTGGACGATATGTCTCCGTTACATCTATCAGGAGCAGCATTTTTAGTAAGTCAGTCTTGACTTGCAGGCTTCAGTCTCAGATGGATTAACAAGTTTCTGTCAATACCAGCTCGGGGGGGGGGGGTGGGGGGAAGTGTTGTTAAAAAGAGTATAATAAACCTGAGTGATTGGACAAAAAAGGCAGAACACCAGCAGCCTGGTTTCTCTGTTTTCTATAAACCACAACGACCAAGCTCTGTGCCATTGTCTATCATCCACAAATTTTACACTTGCCCTGTATTTGACTGCTGTTGCTAGCCATAAGCAGCTGCTGATTATTATTTAAATTCAACACAGAGCACCACTGAAGGAGAAATCTGTTGGTCTGATGAAGTTTGACCGAGTAGAAATGACACCTATTTGGCATGAATGTGCATTGCATGTGCACTCCTGCTTTCTGCTGCATCCCCTGTCAGGTCAGCATGATGCGATAATAACGTATTATTATAGTAATAATGAACTAGATATTTTGAGCCTGATGCTCCAATAAAAAGCTGTCCTCTTTAATCAACTATTTTTACATGTTGATTAGCATATTTAGCCACGATGAAGAAAGAGACATTAACTTTTTTGGTGTTGATGTTCTTGCTGGTGTTGGTCTACATTACTGACATAGACAAACAGGTGTAACATTATGGCCACCTTTATAATAATGTGCTGGCCTCGTTGTTGCTTTCCCTTCTGTCAGAACCAGCAATAACTTCTTCAGCAATTTGAGCTACTGTAGCTCGTCTGTTCTATCGGACCACATGGGCCAGACTTCATTCCCACGTGTATCAGTCAGCCTTAGTTGCCCATGACCTCCTGTTTAAACTGTTTCTTTCTTGGACCACTTTTGATAGACTTGGAGCACCTGCCTATAGCTGCAGTTTTGGAATGGTCTAGTCATCACAATTTGGCCCTTGTCAAACTTAAAATCCTTACACTTTACCATCTTTCGGGCTTTTAACATCAGCTTTGTGGATAAAATGTTCATTTGGGATCTAATATATCCCACCCACTGACAGGTGCTTTGATGAAGAGATAGTGTTATTCCCTTCACCTGTTTGCTTTGTCAATGAACACCATTTTTTATCCAATAAAGCATGCTTAATACATTTGTATTGAGAACAAAACATTTAATACATTTAATACATTAATGTTTTGCTTTAAACCTGGTTAAATGTCTATACAAAAAAAAGAAAGAAAAAACTAAATGAGTGATTGATGTTTTTTAGCTTATACTCAGCAGGGCCACTGCAATCAAGTAAAACCTCACACACACTAAAATCTGCATTAACACGAGGTGCTAGAGACCTTATCTCTGCCCAGCATTCCTAAATGCCCTCTTCTAAGACCACCTTTTGTTAAAAGCTTTTGATCTTATTGGCGTTTTACATGGAAGGCACATTACTTTAATTACATTTCCACTTTGTCTTACTGCTTGTCTGCTCTCTTCTCTTTATCTGCCCTGTCAGTGTGTTTAGTCATTGGTGTGTGTGTGTGTGTGTGTGTGTGTGTCAGTGTTTACTTATGTAAATTGCTGAATACATTTCAGCCAAGTCAAAAGGAATGAGCTAATTTACATTAGCAGTGTGCTAATCCGTAGTTTTTGATATCATTGAATCTTTTCAGTTCTTCATTCATTCATTTTTTTCTAAGAATCAGTTGGCAGTTTGTGATTTCTTACTGAGCACCCTTCGATCAGTTTACGTTTTTGGCATTTTGCGAATGATTTGACCCTTGAGCCATAAAGATTTAGGACCTTACTCCGGGGCCCAACAGTGGTGGGACTGTTAGTAAAAATCTGTTAGATTTTTAGGGGGAGGTCATCGTACTTTACTTCAGATGTGAACACAATAGACAGGGCCTAATCTATATTATAACATGTTTCAATATCCAGATTGTGTAAATGTAAGCACATTGTATTCTATTCTGATTTGTTATATTTCTGATAACTGATAACTTTTTTAAAAATGCAATGAAATCAGGAACTTATTTTGTAAATCTAAACTTTGTTACTTGAAGTCTATACCATTTAAAAATGAAAAATAAGATTATGTTATGTTATGATTTATGAGATTACATCATACACCGACCAGGCTTAACATTATGACGGATGAACCGACATGGAGTGAAAGCTGGCCACCATAATCCAATCCAACAGAAGAGCTACTGTAGCTCAAATTGCTGAAGAAGTTAATGCTAGTTCTGATAGAAAGGTTTCAGAATACACAGGACATCACAGTCTGTTGTGTGGGGGGCAGCAAAAGGTTATTAGATTAGATTATATTACTTTCTACCAGTATGTTAGTATTTTAAACATGAATGTTTATTCAAAGATCCTAAGCCATAGTTGTTTTTTTTGCATGGGACCAATTGTACTACGAACCCTAATTTTTCACAATATTCCTGAGCTTGAGTTTGCTAGATTGAGGGCAGAATGCCACTTAAATAAGCAGGAACTGAAAATGGATGCATCATTGGGCATGCAAAGCATCACAGGGGATCATCTCTGGCATCACTGTTTCATTTCAAATCCAATATACTGGAGGAAAGAGCCACATTTACTGCCACAGTCAAGCCCAGACTGACGTTTAGTCTTTAGATTATTACAAATCAGCTATAGAACATGCACAGCTTTCTGTATGGCCTAGTCTGATCTCAATCAGGTAGGATAGTTGGATATTTTTTCCAATGTGTAAGACATTTTTTCTTCAGTTCTCAATCTGAAAGAGATACAGCATAAAAACATGAATTCATATAATTCGGACAAAAGAAATACAGTACAAACTGTAATCCTGTACTACTTGTTAGTGACTGCACATATACCGAAGGAAGCATGTGCTAGTCTGTTACACCTCTTGGTCAGTGTGAGTGTGGGAGAAAATATGCCAAATATATCCCTGACCCTAATTGGGATGAGGGATTAAAGACAATGAACTGAATTGAACTACTAGCACTGATCGCGTTGAGCATCTTCTCTCTGTGGCTTTTAGGAGGGCGATTCTGGGAGCGTTGTCTAATGCGATACACAGCTCTTATTGTGCTTTTCCACAAAACAAATGCTTTTTCCTTCGACATTCTACACATAATACCCCATAATGACAAAGTGAAAAAGATTGTTTGGAGCTTTTGGATAAAAAAAAAAATCACATCTACATAAGTATTCAGTGTTTGTCATGACACTCAAAATTGAGCAAAATTGAGGTGCTTCCTGTTTCCAGTAATCATCCTTCAGTTGTTTTGACAACTTGATTGGAGTCCACCTGTGGTAAATCCAGTTGATTGGACATGATTTGGAAAGACACACACCTGTCTATATAAGGTCCCATAGTTGACTGTACATGTCACAGCACAAACCATGCCATGAAGTCCAAGGAATTGTCTGTAGACCTCTGAGACAAATATTCTTCAACAAAGTATTGAGCAAACGCTGTGAATACATATGTATGTTATTATTATTATTATTATTATTATTATTATTATTATTATTATTATCATCATTATTATTATTTTTAGAAATTATAAAATTCCAAATAATCTTTTTCCAGTTTATCATTCAGTCATTAAGGGGCATTGTGAAAATAATGTAGTTTATTTTCGAATAATGCTGTAACATAACAAAATGTAGAAAAAGTAGTTGAGCACAGTATTGGACCCGTGCATCCCTTTGTACTAGTGGTGATTGACTATTTTCAGTTCCCTTATGCTATTTTTCTGCTACTTTTTATATAATCAATAATTTATTATTTCACTTCTATTTTTTTCTTTTATTTCTACAGCATCTGATTTTTCTGAAATATTGGAGAAGTTTATAAATGCTTTTTTAAAATTAATAAAAAAAAACATAAGATCAGTTCAGTTCAATCATTCATTTTGTGCGTTCGGTACCTCGGAGGGTGTTATGGCAAACAATGAAAGGAAATTCCACCCTGTCGTTGTGCAAAAGGACAAGCTGACAAGCCATCCTTGTCGTCCTCATCTTCCTCTTCTGTCTGTTGGTGCTTCAAACTGGCTGTCAGATGACTGATTACTGAAACAGCCTTAAAGTGTTTTTGCTCAGCTGTTCTTTTTCAGCTTGGGATAGACAATATACAGAGCATCAATTAAGCTGAGCTCATTTGGCTCATGGAGAATGAGAAACGGAACACAACAGAAAGACGAGGGTTGAAAAGGTTGTGGAAGTTATAGCATGGGATTGATTATGTCACATTGAGAGTGTAAGTATGTGCACTAAAGCATTTGGTAGATGTCTTTACTGCTGAAAAATAGGCCCGGACCCACAGTTCATTCTCACTAACTTTATTCTGGTTCAGACAATGTCCTGTGGCTCATTGCACACATGAATAAATCTCCCTAAGCTGACTTTAATGAGTACATATTGAGGGCTGTTCTATGGACCGAGACAAGAATTAGTCCTTAAGTGAGGCCTTCTTTTATAGATTGGGACAGTACACAGCACTTGTGCACTGTATATAAATACTTTTTTAATGTTTTTTTTTTGAAAAAAACTAAATAAAAAAACAGGACCCCCACATCAGATCTCAGCTCTGCCTTCCGGTAGGGCTGGGCACATACTTAAACAAAATGTGGCTGTTGTTCACAGGGTGGGCCAAGCCAGACCAGAGTTCCTCAGCTAATACATTAATTAGGGTGTGGCTCGGTAAACAAGGCAAAAAAAAATCATTATTTATGTGTAGTATTATTATCATTTTAAGGAAATGTTTCAATCACTCCATTGTCCTGCTTATAATTGTAGTGGGCTGCACTATGGCCCGCAGGGCTCAAATGTAACTTTTATATTTATTATGGGCCATTTTGTATTTATTTTACTGTTCACTATGTATTGTATTGTTTTTCACACAAATGTCTTTACTGGCAATCTTTACTGGCAGCATATTGACCAGATAGATTGGCCATTGATAAATAAATGCTTGTGAAAACAGGTAATCAACATGGAGTTGCCTGGCTCATTTTACTTGCCATGAAAACACAATGAAGCGTCCTGATGAAAGTCCATTATGTGTTTATCAGACGCTTTTATCAAAGCGACACACAATTATGGATGATTACATCCATGTATTTTGTCGTATACAGCAATTTCAAATCTCATTTCATTACTGTGCAACATAGGTATTTGTGAAATACCATTCCATTTATTATCTGAAAATATTGTCTGTTTATTATTTGTAAATGTATATCACACCTTACTCTTGTTGTGTCGAATCTCATTGTACATGTCAATAGTGACATGTAAAAAGCATTCATTCACTCATTCATTGAGGCATAAGGGTCTTGCTCATGGGCCAAACTGTGTCAAACTGGTGATGGTGTGACTTGAACTGGTAACCCTCAAATTACTAATTCAGTACCTAAACCACTGCACTACTACTGTACCAGGTTCAATTACAAATGTTTCTATTAATAGCAAGGCATTGCTAATTCAGATCCAGCCAAACTAGATTCTTATCAGTGAGGGGAGGTAAGAGAAGAAGAGATTTACTCCTGTGTGTTGTTAATTCAGGTTGATAGACAGATGACAACCTTCATCTTACAAATAGGAAATAGTTCTCCGATTAAGATCACACACACACACACACACACACACGCACACACACGCACACATACACACACACATTGCACAGTAACCCTCCAAGTTTCGCAGAGGTTATGATTCATGAGCAGCTCCAAACCGTAAAAAAATGTGAATTTCAAAAGAATGCCAATAAATTCCATTTTTTATAGTCTTAACCCCAAATATAGTGTCAAAATACATTTCTTAAAAAAGAATGTAACACAGTGCTT
Organism: Microcambeva bendego; assembly: GCA_034509265.1. Lineage (NCBI taxonomy): Eukaryota > Metazoa > Chordata > Actinopteri > Siluriformes > Trichomycteridae > Microcambeva > Microcambeva bendego. The sequence continues at coordinate 11,218,889 of JAYDZG010000043.1, forward strand.
AAATACTATTGTTACACCACAGTGAACACAGCACATTATTTATTACTGTTAAGATTATCTGTGCTGGGTCTCCATAGATGTCTGTATAGAATAAGTGAATGGATTGCTGTTCCGATTGTAGGTTTGGCACGAACCAATTACAGTGATTATGGAGTAGCAGCTGTCTTAACAACCAATTATCGTGACTGATCCAATAGCGGAGGCGGGAGTTAAGGCTTAGAAACTGTAGCATTGCATTTTTACATAGACTTTTCAGACAAATAGCGCTGAATGTCTGAACTCTGCAGACTATGCATTTATAGTTAGAGAAGTAATCATCATGAAAACCAGTTTTTTTACGCCCTACGGAGGCGTAACTCCCTAAAACAAACACAGACGGCAAGAGGCTGCCATGAAAGCCTGGAAAAGTATCACAAAAGAAGTAAGCAAAAGTTTAGTGATGTCAGTGGGTCACAGACTTGATGCAGTTATTACAAGCAAAGGGTTTACAACTAAATATGACGTTTTATTCAAATGTATCTATTTAAGTTTATCTGTTCCAATACTTTTTCTAACAAGGAAAATGGGGCTGGTTCAAAAGGTGCTATCTTCTGAATTGTGTATAAGATCCAGATTCAAATACAGTGTACCCCTCTGTGCCTGGAAATAAAAGCAGAAATGTGATCTTTAACCTCATATGCCTCATATATTTTGGAGGGGACTGTATGTGGTTGGGGTACATAACCGAATCAACAGGTGTCTGCAGGAAAAAAAAACACAAACAAACAATAATACCCAATTAATTTTGATATGGTTCTCACAATAAATACCAGATAAACTTGGAAACTATTGGGCCACGTGTATAAAATGGTTCTGCAGATGAATAGAACTCACAAAAAGTTCCCTTTGAGGTCACATCAAGATCACAGATGTTGGTGCAACGCACTGCTTCCTCAATTGCATATCGGAAGGAAAACTACAAGTAATCTGATACAGTTTAATGTGTTCCGGTGCTTGGCAGGCAAAGAATAGATCTGCACCAACCAGAGAGTATTTGCACGTTGCATTCCTCATGCATTCCTTTTTGTGATGGCATTTCACTACAGAAAAACACCCATTAAATTGCCAATCCATCATGAACCATGACCTGAGCTCAGCTAATCAATCGCTGGGTTCAAGCAGCGGCAACACCAATCAATGCAGCGCATCCTGAAAAGAGGCGGGACTCCAGGAAAGAAACATGCAGCGGTTTATAGCTCGGATGGTGGATTGTGGTGTTAGTGTTTGTGGTGTAGTTTTTTGCTTGATGTAACTTGTAAGCCTGTCTTGTCGTCCGTCTTTGTACACAGCAATCATCCTGTGTGTGCTTCTGTGTATAACTGGGATGTTGTAGCTTGGAGAGAGAGAGAGAGCGAGAGTGTGGCTTTGTCTTTAGGACAAATACTGTGAAGAGGAGTTAAGAGACAATCTTTGGTTACAATTTAGTGGAATCCGCCAACATAACACTTGCATAAATACATCATTGCTTTAACATGAATGGTCTTAAAAGTTGATGCCAGGTATTAAGTTGACCCCAGTGCCTTGATGAAAGTCATTAAGGTTTCAGTATTCTACTTTTCATTTTGATAATTTGGATTGGAAACCAGCTAAAATAAGTGGATACAATACTGTTGGATACTCGAGCGCTTTACAAATAAAAAAAAATATTTTACCAAACAGTACTTTTTTATTTTGCATCGTTCTATGTTCTTATATAATTCTTAGCTTTTTATATCTGAATTTTGCATAACAGTACATTTTAATATTTAATTTTATTTGTTTTACACTTTTATTGTGTTTATGGTGTTCATTTGCAATAAATTGACATAAGGGAAGCTGTAGCCTAGTGGTTAAGGCACTGGACTAGTAATCAGCAGATCGCTGGTTCAAAACTTCACCACTGCTAGGTTGTTGCGGTTGGGCCCTTGAGCAAGGTCCTTAACCCTCAATTGCTCAGACTGTATACTGTACTGTATGTCATTTTGGAGAAAGGCATCTGATAAATGCTGTAAATTTTCTGTAATTTAGTGTATTTTTATTATTTTGGCTGCAGACACAAGGAGTCGCTACCGTGGATCGTGATCTGCATTATTGATTATTATCGGCACTGTTTTTTTTTGCCAGATACTCTTCCTGACACAACCTACAGCACCCTAACCTGACCCTAATTAGGATAAATGGTTAAAGAAAATGAACTGAGACTGTGGTGGGGTAGTAAATGTGGTGAGTGGTATATGGAATCTAAGTGTGAATGGATGTGTATACATGTCTACATTTTAACAACATCACACTAAAATCAGCAATTAACCTAAATACTGTATGAATACATTTTGTAGAGTGAGGTGTGGTGTAAATATTTATTTCGCAGGTGCTTTATCTAGAAGAGCTGAGCATGGATTGAAATCAGGCAGTTAAAGGAAAATTAAAGGAAAATGTTATCAGTGGTGTGCAGTTTGTAGTTAGCACTAAGGAAGGGAATGAGCTGTGTGAATAATCTCTCCCTGCAGGAAGATGGGCTGGATGTTCCGGATACACTGATAGTTCTCATTAGGTTTTCCAGAGCTAAATGTATGCCAAGCTTCATTAAAGCTCTAAAAGCAATGTTTATGGCAGTGCGTGACGTCTGGCTGATTCATTATGAGAAAAAAAAAAAGAAATTGGCTTCACTGATTTCACGTATACATTTAAAAAAATACTGAATGGATTCATTGAGAATCAGATAAATGAATACTAGATGCATGAATTATATGTGTCATTAATCAGGCTAAGTGTGAATTTGAGATGTTAAGGCTTTGGTACAACAAGAAAGAAGAAATAAAAGTTGAATTTTACAATTTCAATCTTAGTCGTTGTGCTGCTACTTTTGTACATACAGGAAGTACAAGACCCTTCATTTATTTTTACACCTTTTTCCACAGTAATCTTATTGTGTGAGCAAAGGCTGTCAGATTCCCACACCAACATGCTCAGCTAATCAATTCTTTTTCACTTGCCAGGGTGGGGCCTCACAAATAACACTAACCACAATGACTAGACAGCAGAGGCCGCAAAAGTACAAGTATTCATTGTACCTCCCACCTACAGACCCTCAGCCAATCATTAATTTGTGTCTAGGCACCAGTTAATTTAATTAAAAACAAATCTTTGATACCAAGTAATATTCATAAACTTGAATATTAAACCTGATGGGTTTTACCTGTCATGTCAGTCATAATAGCTCATGATGGTATCATAACAGTGTTGAGTCTCCAATATTAAAATTAATAAATGTCATGACTGCTTCTCAGTATGTGACATAAGCTTTTATGATCACAAACGACAGGTTAATAGTGTTTTTACGTCAGTTCAATCATAAAAATGTAATAATAAAAGCACCGAACCCAACTAGATGGGACGTCATCCAGATATGATATTGTAGGGTTCTACACACATTATCTACCCACTCACTCAAACTAGTCTTGTTTCAGGAATCCTAGGGTTTGTAGAGGGTGGATTTATTTTCTTCATTTTTTTCAGCCAGCATAATTGGCAGGCTGATCAGATCACATCTTCAAACACTGAAAGTACCATAAGCAATCATGGCAGGAAATCTAAGAGCACATAATTGGAGTTACTTTCTTGGTGGCATTGCTCCTCCCATTATTTCTCCATGTCAAGCATCCTTAAGCATGTTTTACTGCATTCAGAACAACCAGATAGAAGATTCTGAACAATCATTGTAAATTTGTTCTTGACCATTTTGTTTTTAGATTTGAGTGTGTGTACAGGGGGCATTGCGGCAATAATAAATCGACTGCCAACAGAGGATTATTAAGGGAACAAAAGAAATCTGGCAATAATAGCAAAAACCAACAGACCTTGACATCAACTGGAATAAAAACATCCCAGACATTTAGTTGTTTCCCAAAACCCTCAGTTCTTTCTTAAACCGGTTCATTTTTGGCACTATTCCTTTGCTTTTTTATTAGCATTGTGAGGCTCATTTTGCAGGATTTGTGTTTGTACTGGGTTTTTTAAATACATAAATGGACACTAAATTTTTAAACAACGACACATAGCTCTATAGTACGTAAGGTAGGTGTTCATAACCACAGACAATTTAAAAGTCAAAATAACTATTTAATCGGATTTGTCTCAACACTGACTGGTAATTATCTCTTCATCACCGGACCTGCTAGTGAGTTGATTATATTAGGCAACAATTGAATAGTTTATCCTCAAAGTTAATGTTAGAATCAGGAAAAATGGGTTAAGTTTAAGCATTTCAGTGATTTTATATTAAGCATTTAGCAGATGCTTTTATCCAGCTCAAATTGCTGAAGAATTTTATGTTCAGATAGAAAGATGCACAGTGCCTCAGATTTGCAGATTTGTTTTTGGCAGCAAAAGGGGTGCAGGTGTACAGTATAACAAAGTTATTTCTTCAAATATCCTACCTTCTGAGGACAGAACCAGTTTAGAATAGAATAGAATCAAGTAGAATAGAATAGAATCAAGTAGAATAGAATAGTATGCCTTTATTTGTCATTATACATATACATGTGCTGTACAGTACAACAAAAAAAAATCTTTACATACCCCAGCTTATTTGGAAGCTGGGGTCAGATTGCAGGATCAGCCAATGTACGGCACCCCTGGTGCTGAAAGGATTAGTGGCCTTGCTCAAGGCCCCAACAGTGGCTACATGACATAGGATTAAAACGCAACCATAACCTAACCCAGTCCTCTGCCTACTAAGCATCTACTGTGACAAATTTAGCTTTTATATTACCTTTAATATAAAAGTTTATAGTGCACTTTTATATTTTTATCTTTAAGTGTTTTTATATATTTTTACATCATTTATAGTATGTAAATCATGTTATATTTTTCTTCTGTTCTTTGATACTAATGTGACCAGGCAGCTATAAAATGAATTTTACTTCTAGGTATAGCATGTATGAAATGTATGTGATAAACCTTAATTTTATTTTATTTGTCAAGTAGCATCTATACAGATGTTGTTACCAATTAAGTCTGTTGGTGTGAAATGTATCGATAAGTTTCTTAAGTTTCAGTCACTTTCCTTGTCCAGGTCATTTCACACTAGATATAGGTCCACTTTTATGAGTGTGTCTGCCTTTAGCCTTTCTGATTGTAACCTTCCGGTTGTGCACGCCCTTGTCTCTGGAATGTGTAAGGTTTTCATCCTGTCACACTTCCACAAAAGCTTTGGCCTTACATCCCTTTTCTTTCTTAGGAACATGTTTTTCAACTAGTGAATGTAGCTCTTTCGGCACTCTCTCTCTCTGTCTCTTTCTCTCTCTTGCATGATCTCTCTCAGCGTTATTGAACTGTTCCACAGGCTGGCTGGATGCGCTGTCTGCTTGGCGGAGTCCACTAATATTCCTTAATGACGATGCATCTGTCTCTGTCATCGGGCTGCTTTTACGGCCTGATAAGCTGAGCCGCTTCTTCCTCAGACAGCAAACCAACAGGAAACAAATAAACAAACAAGTCCCTCTTTGAGAGAAAAAAAGAGGCAACAAAAATCACAAGGTCAAACTAAGTACGTCGTGGCTGTCTGGAATGATCTGGATGTTAATGAAGTGTTAAATTGCTAAATAACCATCAATATGCTATACTGACAGTGGACGTGATTATTGCAGCAACAATAGATAGATAAAAAGGGATTGCTTAGGATTTGACAAACAGTTAGCTCTGCCACATTGCTAATTGTGTTATTTTAAGTATCTTAGCTGTTTTTTTGGCTCTCTGTGATGCACCCTAGTCCACTTTACTATCCATTGAAAACACCTTATACACCTGAAAAAGAATTATTAATATATCCTGCTAATGCCACGAGTGGACGTTTACATATAAATGACCTGGTACATATGACATGTTTACGAAGCACAAATTTGTAATAAGTAAGAGAAGTATCAGACAATATCAATGCCCTAGCTCAAAGTCTTACCTAGAGCTCCATCACAAAAATATTCAGTACATTATTTCTTTAATTATTTCATAATTTCTTTATTGTCTTATTACAATAACAATGTACTATAAGAACCATGTAACTTTCATTCAATTTTCTTTATATCGCCTCAAAATTCTTTTAAAAATGTATATATTTGGGGTTTTATTGTTCATGGAAGCAGCTTGTAGTTAAGCATGTGCAGTGTGGAAGTGCCAGTGGGAGCATATTGGTTTGGGTTGACTGTAGTTTATTCACTTGGATCAGGTGTGTGTGTCTGTGTGTGTGTGTGTGTGTGTGTGTGTGTGTGTGTGTGTGTGTGTGTGTGCTTGTTTGTTTTATGTGTTTGCCATGGACAGCAGATCTGTTGGCCTGAGCACTGCTCAGTGCCTCCTGTATTTTTCTCCCTTTTCTTGCACACACACACACACAGAGACACACACACACTGTCTTTTTGACTAGCAAGTCAAAACAAAGTGTGTGTGTGTCATATAAGTACACTTTATGAAAGTGTGTGTGTGTGTCATATAAGTGTGTCATATAAGTGTGTGTGTGTCATATAAGTACACTTTATGAAATCGAAATAAATAGAATAGAATGACTGAAAGTATTTGGACGCCCGACCACATCCTATTTAAACAAAATATATACAGAAACAGATCGGTCTTAATGTGATCATTTCTGCTATAACAATAGCCACTCTTCTGAGCCCTCTTGTCTCATGAATTTGGGGTAGGTCGGTGGGAATTTGTGCTCATTCAATCCAAAGAGCATATGAATGAGCAATTGACATTCCAGTTTTTCAGTTGAGCTGATGTTGCTAGAGCTGATGTTGCTAGAGTTTCTGAAAACATTTTTTAAAAATGTATGCTGGTTGGGACTGTTTGGAAAATCCAAATGCAGTATTTTTCTATTATTTACTTTAACTTTTATATGATTGCTGACAGTTTGAATTTAGTTATTAGTTATTTCATGTTTTCTATGGTGGTCAATTAAAAAAAGGTGGGATGGTTGAAATTTAGGACTAGTAATGAGGTGAAAGAACTTAATTACATGATTCCAAACAGGTTATTGTATTCATGGTTTGGTAAATCAGCAGCACTCCGTATAGAGTCTTTGACGAGCAAAGATGATCAGATGATCTCCAGTTTGTCAATAAATGTGTGAGATAATAACTGAAATGTTTTAAAACAGAATGTACCTCAGATAAAGATAGGAAGGGATTTGCATATTTTACCCTTTGCAGTGTATGTCATTAATTCATTCAAGAAATTGATACTTTTGTTCAAGTGCATTATACATTTCAGTGCATAAAGACCCAGTGCACAAGCTTATGCTGAACGCCCACTATCTTCAAACCCTTCTGATGACTTTGCATCCAGATTTGCCACTCAACAACAGCTGAAATGATCACATATGTTAGGGATTACTTTGACAAACTTGGGGTTGTAAAATATTAAATGGAAATTTTAGAATCTTTTTCATCACTGGGTTTTCAATCATTTAGGGGTTGGGGGCTTTGCTCAAAGGCACTTCAGCCTTGAAGTGCTTTCTTTGGGAATTGAACCGACAACCTTCTGATTACTAGCCCAGACTTTTTTGCTGATGTTTTGTTTATTATGTAAATTTTAAATGACTTGCCCCACATTCTTTTGTGTGTATGTGCATGTATGTGTGTGTGCACGCGAGCACTAACTCTAACTCTAAACCAAAATGACTTTTCTTTTGGTCATGGTTTGATAATATTCTCTCAAAATAATGAGCAGCACAGTTTAAAATCTAGGCTGTTCATTTGCTATCCAATTAAAATGCTAGCATGTTGCATTAGCTGATTAGCGTATGGGTGTGGGCTAGTGCCAAAACACATCCGATGAATTTTATATTCAGCTTTATGGTTGTGAGCAAAGTACTTGTTGCAGCTTTTTTTATTAGTGTTGATTTTTTTTACCAGAGATGTCTGGATAGGGAAATAGAGGGATAAATGGGAGTCCCATGGGGATAGCTGGTTGTTGTGGAGTACGTAAGTGCATAGCTGAGTCAGACCCGGCTGGAAAGCCGGCTTCCTGCATTTAATAAAATGAGAACAGCTGACACACTGCGCAGGGCTCAAATCCCAAATCCATCTCCCTGTTTACCACCTCAGCACCTTTCACACAAGTCATACTCTCCATGTTGGAAATGTTGTCAGAATTGATTTATAAATATGTTGTGTCACAAATGTATGAGGTTTCTGATCTGTATGGAAAAATGATGAACAATGCTGCATGGTTTTATCGATCAAGTCTAAATATGCAGTTTTAGTCCGTTTTGACTACATTGTTATATTATTGTGATTAACCTTCATTTCAAAGAAAACACTATCACGATTGATAAAATTCACAAATAATTACTAACTAATTACTAATAAGTTCCTAACACTTCTTTTTCACATTTTTAGAAAACCCTGTGATCATATATACACCAATAGGGATGACACGGTGGCTAAGTTGGTAGCACTGTCACCTCAAAAGAAAGAATGTTAAGTAAAATTCCCCAGGTTTGATGGCACATGTCCTGTCTGTGTTGATATTCTCCCCATAGTCCCATTTGGTTGCGGGGTCAGACTCAGATTTGGCAATGAATCACCTTCCTGACATAACCCTCCTATTTATGTGGGCTTGGAACCAGCTCTACTTTGCACTAGTTTATACATCCTAGTGGCTAGGGTTGACCCTGGACAGTATGCCGGGTCCTTGGAGGGCTTTAGCTACCTCTGTTTCTGAAATAATTTCATATCTGTATAGACATCTCTCTGGCCAACAGCACTGATAGGCTACAGGTTGGCACTTTGTGCGAATCTGACCCATTGCAACTGACCCACCGTCTCTGCGATGAAGATATATGATGAAGATATATATAAGATATGTATAATGCATATTTATTCTGTCAGACACAATTGATTGAAGTCTGATGACCTTCAGCTTCTTCTTTATGTCTCTGCAGATCTACAGTGAGAAGAGGAGTCAGTTTGACGTGAAGCGAAACTCACCCAAAGACCTGGTGGACAGGGTGGCTCGAGACATTGCCAAACTGCTCAACAGCAAGCGCAAAGCCCTCGAGGTAAGAAACTCACAGCTGGATTGTTCCACTCTGTAGCACACTGAAATAGGGCCACTGTTGATGTTTGTGTCATTTTTATGAAGCTAGATTCTCTCTGAGTAAATTACGTACAAATCGTTGTGTTCTTGACTGCTTTGTTTTATGTTTGTCCTGGAATTATCTTAACGAAATGTGAAATTTCATGTTTAAAGTAATAGATTGCGGATATACAAAATATTTAAATAAATTTCATGACTTTTCACTCCCAAGCTTAAATTACAGGGTTAAAGTACTGAGGAGCAAACACACATTAAAACACATTGCAGTAAGACAGCCTTGTATTTTTTTTGTGTGTATGTGGTCGCCCTTTGAAATGTTTCTGCTTCCTAAGATATGTATATATAAGATATCTACTTCAGATACTGAAGGCACAACTGACACACAACTGCATCTTTTCACCTATACAAGGCGAGTTCATATACTGATCAGCATTGTGAATGGACTCCCACACCTAATAATCCAACACATAATCCATTGACTCGGCACAGGTGTCATCAGTCATCCAGCAGAGGTCATAAAAAAGGTTTGAGGAACCCTGGTCTGGTTTTCAACTGTGAACAACAGCCACTCATTGGTCATGTAGATGCCTAGCCTGTAAAATATGTGTATTTCTGATGTGTAAAGCAACTCCCCGCTGAACTCCAAGATAAAATTTAAAAAGAAGCTTTTTGTTAAAGCAATAGACAATCCAGTATCTAAAGAGAATAATATTTATTAGATGTTTGGTATTTATTTGCTATTCAAAAGATAGTCAAATATATCCTATATTATTGGAATCCCAGTGAAGGTAATTACTTAGAACATAATAGATGAAAAAATAAAAAAAGGAAGAAAGAAATCTGGTGCAGTCAGGCAGAAATAGTTTAGATCCTTTACAGTTAAATTAAAATCTGGAAATTGATCCTTTGTCTCTTCCAATAACACAAAATTGGAATCCTCAATACATGTTATCAATGCCCACACTGTTTTATTAGCCGGCTTAACTAAGCAGGTAATGAGATTGCCATCATAGCGTCTGCTCCCCCTGAAAACCTGCAGGATGTCTCTGTGAGTGGTTCAGTGAGTTTAGGGAACTAGATAAAAATTTGGGAATCCTATTATTTAGAAGAACAAGTCACTGTACATCCACTGTTTAGCCAAAAGTGTGTAAACATCTGACCAGTGTTTTGGACATTGCATTTTGGACATTGCATCAGTGGAATTTATTATAGACTTACTAGATATAGGGTCCTATCTTACACCCTGCGCAAGATACACAAAAAACGGAATACAAAATAAAATAACATACATCCTCTAAATGACCTGCTCGCACCTTCAATCAGTTTCCTCTGCTGGACACGTCCAAGTAGCGGCACCTGGCTCTTGAAGGGAATGGCAAGTGACAAGCTGATTGGTTTATTGCACGTTATGCCCAAAACACACCCATGATTAATTAAGAGACTTAGTACATCGCCTTTGTGCATTTCAAGACGCACAAGGCATACTTTCCCCGTCACTATGATAGCAAAGACACACAGACATGCCCTATATCTTATATAGAAAACTTATTTGCCTATGCTTAAAATAATAATAATAATAGCTATGTAATAGGTAATGGTAATAGATCTATATACATAGTAAGTTAATAATACAATGAATAAGATTACTAATAATGAAAAGATTGGAAGTCATAATTATAAGAATGGATATAAAATGTGACTATGTATGCATTATAATAATCATAATAATAATAAAGATGAAACGTCCATTAATAATTTTAACAACACTCATGCAGTAGGGAAATAAGCAAACCTGGAGCACAAGCTCTGATATCAGACATCATTTTTTGGTGGATTGGTTGACAGGTCATTAGTTGTTCAGGTGTCTGTGTGAGTAGGTGGAAAAAGGCCAGATGCAAAGCTTTAACTGATTTAGCCCGAGATGGTAGTTCCCCAATTTTCTTTCGGCTGACACACTGATAGCAGTGAAATGTGGCAAAAATAAGTCCAGAATAAATAAATAACCCCCCACATGAATTTCCATCTGCTTATGCTTGTTATTGCCACATATATTCTGTATAATAAGATCATTTAAGATATGCACATATTAGGTCAGTTTAGCAGACATATCAACAAACATATACACTTTGGGCAGTTTTCAATATATTGGTCGTCTGTTCAGTGGACCCACTGCGACCCTTATGAAATAGACATGAATACATAGATGAATGTTTCTAGGATGTATAGAGGAGTGTTATATTTGACTGGCTCAGGTCTCAGTAGGGTATGTTAAACGACACACTCTCTCTGCGCTCCAGAGTTTGTCAGACAGTTTTGATCAGAACTGGTGCTTTGATGTCAGCACTAGACATAGCCATCACCCAGGAGACAGAAAGTGAACTCGAGAGAGCGAGTGAGAACATTGTTGAATGAGAACTATGCTTTAGGCAAATACCAAATGCAAAGAAAAAAAAGCTTCGAAATTCTTTGATTTAAAATCAAGCAGCTGGAGGGGAAAAGAATAAGATCAGAGAGTTGTAAAATGATGGAGAACATTGAGTGGATAGTAGTAACAGCAAGTTGATCCCCAATTGTATATCAGCTGAGCTTCAACGTAAAAGGACCCAAATGGCTACAGATTGTGATAGAAATGTAGCAACATGATCCGTCAGGTGGCTGATTTCAGCAGCTTCATATGTATTGAGGCTGACTGCCAGCAAAGTCTCACAATCTTTAAATATACAAACCACCTTTAGGACATAAATTTGTATACATTCAGCTTACGAAATGGAAATTAAATTAAGCAATAATTTCATTAACAATCCCTTCTAGGCACTTAACTAAATCACAACAACCAAATGTATCAAATTTAAGTTATGCAGCAAATGATCCTGAAATGAAATTGTTTATGCACTTATATGGATGAAAAAAATAAGTCTGTTTTACAGTTCTATAGTCAGAAATAAATAATACCTTTTGCAATACTGCATTGGTATAATGGTTTTAAGTGGACTAAAATGTCACACATACTGTGAAGTGTATTTTCGAGGTAGTTTGATACACCACCTACTGCCAGTCTCAACCTGATCGCAACAGTTTTGATGTCGATCACAGGTTCAGATATCATCACACACATTTCCCTTCACGTTAATGGTGCAAACAAATCACAGATAGTGCAATTTAGATACAATGTAGTACATTTAATACAGAGGGAAGTTGTAGATTAGCCGTTAAGGTACTGGACTAGAAATCAGGTATCTGGTTCGAATCCACCACTTCCAGGTTGACACTATTGTACTTTACTGTAAGTCGCTTTGGATAAAGGTGTCTGCTAAATGCTAAAATGTAATATAAATTTAACAATGC
>JAYDZG010000043.1:11262140-11288465 GCA_034509265.1 Microcambeva bendego
GATCTTACTAACAAGTGTTTTGATGAAGAGATAATCAGTGTTTTTTACTCGAGAGTGCTAATAATGTCATGCCTGGTTAGTGTATGTGGATAATCCGCCAATGGGTCATGCATCAGACCCATAATATGTATGCTATGTGGCATAAAAAGCATATAAAAAGTATTTTAAATTTATAAAATCTGACATTTCAAAAGAAAATGAAGGTAAAGTTGATTTATGCACTGTTTATATGCTTGACTGAACTTTTGGCAGTTGATGTATGTGTGTGTGTTGTTTACTTGTTTACACTCAGTCAGAACCATTATCCTGTGTTTATTCTTCTGCACTCCCACTTGCTCTTTCAATAGACTTTTAATGAACTTGAGCACACTGCGGTCCAAATGCCAGAAGTGCGTTGTCCCTTTACTCGGCAAAGAAATGAAATAAATAGGCTGAAGAGCAGAACAACAGACATACACGAGTGGGGCCAAAAGTATTTGGATTCATATACAGGAGCTTATTGAACATCCTCAAAGCTACAAGTCCAGTTTAGTGCTGGGTGATTTTCACAATTAACACATTCATGGTTGTACACATTCACCTACTTAAAATATTTGATAAAAATTCCAACAAAGACCATCTCTCACAGGTCTGTGCTAACCTCAGTAAGTCACACACAGAAGAAAGAACAAACACGTGACTTCCTTCATGAGCTTTCTAACCACTTCTATCAAAAGTAGTGTAATAACTGATCACACTATTGTGACTCAACAGTGTGTAAAAAGCTCAAAAAATATTTAGTTTTTCACCCTGTGCTGTTGTAATGCAAATGATAAATACAGGTACTTCTAGATGTCTGAATTGATTGCCGTTATGAACATGTGAATCATATACAGCTGAGGATGAATCTATAGTGCAGTGATCCCTAAATGTCAGCTAAGATAATGCATTCCTTGTAATAGTCACAGCTTTAAATGAGTTTGACCTCACATTAATCTCCGATAGCCGGCATCTATGTGGGGTTGGATCTCAGCTCTTCTGTAAAAAGAGAACTTTTTCATTAGGCTTGACGTGAAGCAATATCTGCTCGTGTCTTTAAGAGTTTGTGTTACAGCTAAGAAAAGAACTAAATATAGACATGAACATGAATATGTTTTACTTTGGCCGCTTGAATATATTGTATCGAGTCTTCATATCGGGACGTGACTGCGCCAAATAGTTTATCTCAATCATAACTAATTGCAATTACTCTGCTGCCTAATTGATAGTACCTGTACAGAGATGACATTAAGGGTGTTTCTCCATAGAGTGTTTGTATGCTCATCAAAGTGCGAGTGAAAAAATGTATACAGCCGGCTGCCCACATGTTGGAGAGTTAAGCTTCGTTCTCCTAAATCAGAACTGGGGTCAGTATTTGTAGAAGCGAGCATGATGCAATTTGGCAATTGGATGTGCTTAATCAGGAGAAAAAGTGAGAAAATGCATTAACAAAATAATAATAAAAAAATAATATGGCTTCCTACCTACTGAGATAATACTAATAGGACATCAAAGTTATAAGGCAGAGTGCTCGGATATAATACGTAGCTATTATGGGGAATACATGCAGCTAACACATTTAGCCTCGGGCCATTCAAACCAATTGGTTTAGACGACACAACCCACTAGCATGCCAGCTAACAGCTCCCTCTGTGTACCGAAAACATAAAACTGTCAGACGAACCTGAATTTTCAGATAAATTACACTTTTAAACATTTATGCAAATTTAAAATGAATAGCAATTGTATTATATTTGAGAAGACTCTGACATATCTGACATATTTGTGTGGCACTGAATGCTGTGATTGACTTCATTGCTTCTCTGCTAAGGAAACATTTTATGCTTTTTCACATTGTGTGTTATTCTTTCAGTCAGCTCTTTTAATTAAGGCACCTCGGTAGTGCAACATTTTAAGGTATCTAAGGGTTTAGACTTCTTTTTTCTAATTAAGGACCATGTGTAGTATGATGTAAAATGTTCCTCATCGAGAAAGCTTAGTAGGTTTAATTAGTTTAAGTTAGTTTAGATATGCAGTCAAATTAGTCCACAACTCTGTAGTGTTCTATGATTATCTTCACCAACATGGCATAACATTATGACCATTGACAGGTGAAGTGAATATCACTGATTATTTGTTCATCATTGTACCTGTTAGTGGGTGGGATATTATTCAGTAGCAAGTAAACATTTAATATTAAAAATTGATGTGTTAGAAGCAGGAAGGATTTGAGTGAGATTAACACAGGCTAAATTGTGATGGCTCAATGACTGGGTCAGAGCTTCTCCAAAATTGAAGCTCTTGGGGGGTGTTCTAAATAGGCAAAAGTTGTCCAAGGTCAAACCAACAGTGGTAAAGAGGCGACAGGATCATGTGTAGCCAAAGCATGTTGATGCACAGATGAGCTACTGTGATTAAAATTGCTAAATAAGGTTAATTGAAATTGCTGATTGAAAGGTGTCAGAATGCATGTGTATCACAGTCGCAGGTGGCAGCAAAAGAGGGACCAACACAATATTAGAATGGTGGTCATAATGTTATGCCTGATCAGTGTAGAAAACCCCAGCTCATCTTTTGACACAGTATTAATTGTGAACTGTCATAAACAATTGTATTTACTCAATAAAAATATTATACACTTTTGTATTTGTGGCAACACAAATCATGCCCTATCAAGACATGACTGGAATAAGTTTCATCTTATAAGACTCCTGAGACCTGAGTTGAACCCATTAGAACATACCTGAGGTATATGAGCATTGTTGACTAGCTTTTTTTTTTATAAAGGCCGTTGTTATGCCAGCAAGGAGTAACTCTATATGAATTAATATTAATTTGGATTTGGAGAGTCAAGTTTCTGGGTTTTACTCTTTCGATGCATGTGGAGTTATTGAATTTTTGTTTCATTTTATGAACAGCTGTGGTAAATGCAATGGTATCAGACCTTGGATCTCAGATGCTAAATATATAATACCATTGTTTTAAGTTAGAAAGAGTTATCTATCAGAAATCTATATTCAATGCCTTATGGAATTCTGTCTTTCACGCTGCTGTTTGGTGAATTCATGCCACTCTAGGTTCAAATAAAATCAATCAAGTAGCTAGGCTTTGTTTGATGGCTTGTGACCATGTATGCCCCCTTTGATTGCAATACAGAGCCTGTCAATAAGGTCAGGTCTGGATATTTGACTGGTCATTACAGGCTGGTGGTCCTTCATTCACACTTTGACCTAGATATGTGGCATTGTAGCTTTGTTCTGCTAAAAGATTACAATCCAGAGTAAGAGTCAGAAATCGAATGACCTGTTGGTAATATCCAGCAGAAACCACAGGATGTATTCAGTTGTTGTGTGGAGCTGTATTGACAGAATATTGCTGATTGTAATGCTTTGGTTCAGGTTGTGTAGATGTATCTATATACACACATCTTATTTTCAATGGCTGCAGCCCATAGCTGAAAAAAGTCATGTTTCAGTAGCTGGCTTGGTCGCTATATTAAGTTTATAAAGTCACTCTCAAAATATTTGGGTTTGTATCCCTCCTTGCAGATCACGGATGCTTTTACATGCTGAGTAATTTACTAGGTATGTACAGTCTGTAGCTACGCAACCACATATCAAAACGACTAGATCAATGCCCCCAGGTACACCAAAAACAATTTGTGTGTGGCAGTGTGGCTTTTAATACAGTTGAAATTGGCCCACATGAGTGTAATGTTGTTTAAAATGCGCATTACTCCTAATGGCCATGCCATTACAGTAGCTGCCCTCGAATTAGCCTCCTTTGCCTGAATGCTCAATTGACAGCTATTATACTGATATTTAGAAATATATTTGTACAACCCAGTCATGTTGGACAGTACTCAAACCACAGCTAAAAGTCTGTGAATTGATTTTGCATCTTTTTTGGCAATGTTACTGTCAGAATAATGTGTTAGTGAACATGATGGTCAGGAGGGCAGCAAAGGTGGCAATGAAACACTGCCTGGGTGCATGATATTGAGTGGGAGTTGTATGTTGTAAGTGGTATGTGACAAGAGGCAGGTGTGAGTGGGTTGAGTCTGGATTTGACCCAGAGTCCTAGGCTGTGAAGAACACAGTGTTCTTAAATATGTGTTAAACATTAAAGCTTTACATTTTCTCTTTTAACAAAAGAACTTGCTAATGCTTTGTAAATCCAAGAGAACAAAAAACCAAACAGTTTTTTAATGAATTTATTTGCACTTTTAATGCTCTGGTTTGTTGACTATTGATTTACACATGAAATCTTAATCATAGACTAAAGTTTGTTCTTCCATCATTTGCTTATGAGGTTGATGCTATAAGCTGGAATGACATCGACATTTCTGTTCTGTCTTGAAAGGACATTTTATTAATCATTGAGGTCACATTTTCACCCTTTGACACCAGTGCCCTAAACACTGATATCTGATATTTTGTGTCCTTCAGAGACTGACCAGAGAGGCAGAAAAGATTCAGAAAAATCACCCTTGGCAGAACGGCATTCAGGTAAGTCTGTTAGTATTTGTTTTGTATAAATATGATTTTTGTAACAATGTTACAATGCTGATAACTGAAAGATAGATAAATCACCTGGTTTAATTAAACTGCCCAGTTGAACTTAACATAAGATATGGCTTGCCTGTGAACTTAGATAGATGCTCCGTGAACCCTTGTCAATACCTTCGAATGGTATGAACTTCATATATACAAGAAACGTAGTGGCGTGCTTTGGGTGTGTTCAAAAACCTCATGCACTCTCTACATGAAAACCATTTTACATCATCTTATGTGTGCTTCTGAGAAGATGCCTTAAAACACATCCTTGTTAGATAACATCAATTTAAAAAAGTATTTTTACTGAATAATGATGGAGCATCTGATGCTTCCTTAGCTCTGATGGAAATCCCAGCATTCAGTATGTCATGACTATCTCCCAAAAAAAATACCAAATAGGGTGGACGAATTTTCAAATGTAAAGTGGAGTTACTTTCAAATGTAAATAAATTATTGCTTTTCAATATATATTTATACTGCATGTTCAGGCTTGTTAAAGTGTGAAATTTAGTTCCACACAACCCTGGATAAAAACCTTTTTCAGACCATTGATTTTAACAGACCAGCACTCCCCCTTTTAGTCCATTGTACATCAGGCAGGAAGAAACAGTTTTTGTAGCCTATTATCACTGATGTGTCATACATAGTACATGTTCACGCCATTTGCTGACATTTGACTAGCCCTTTACAAACCCTGCTGTATGTGACTACCTCATGCATCTTCACTATAATTAAACGATAAAATCACTCACATGCATACACTTATCACTATTGCATTTTCCATTCAGTATTCGCAGCCTCGAAAGATCTGTACCAAATCAGCCTCTCTACACATCTTCTGTCGCCTGTCTCCTGTCTCCAGGGAGACCATGCTTACTGTCATGCTACACTTCCTACAAATGGAATTTTAACCCCATGCCTCCCGCGGGATATTTGAGAAAAGACTCTAAAGCTAATAATTATGAGACCTCCTCACCATCAAAGCCCATCAAAGGCTGCTTAACCGGTGCACTCACAGGGTGGAATAGGAAAAGGAGGAAGGGAGTGAACTGCCTATCATCTTACAAAAACTCAAACATATTTGGATAATGCACTCTTTCCCTGGAGCTCTCCAGCATAGCACACACTTGCTGGACTGACTGAGACCTAGGATACAGCATTGGTAAAACATTTTAGGTGATTCGCTAATGGGTTCAAATAATAAAAAAATAAAATAGTTTAAATTTCAAATCAGAGGTGGCATGGTGGCTAAGTGGTTAGCACTGTCACCTCACAGCAAGAGAGTTTTGGGTTTGATCCCCAGTCTGGGTAATTTATCTGAGGATAGGTACATAGCCACTAGGATGCATAAATCAGTTCATGGTAGTGCTGGTCCCAAGCCCAGATAAACAGGGAGGGTTTTGTCAGAAGGGCTAAAACTATGCCAAATCAATTCTGGTGATTATGATTCACTGTAGCGACCCCTATTGGGAGTAGCTGAAAGTTATGTGTTTATTTTGTATTCCTTAGGTTTCATATACAAACATATACACATATACAGTCATGGAAAAAAAATAAGAGACCACAAGTATGTGATTGACAAAAATAAGCAGTGTTGTTTTTTATATAAACTAGAATAGGAATTTTCACACACTTAGAAAGTGTAAAGTAAAATAAAGTGATCATTTTTTTTGACGAATAGCTGTGTATGTTCCTTATGTTTCATATTTATACCACCAGGCTATGGCTTCTCAGTCGAAGATTACACATTTCATTAAATTTCATATGGCCTGGTGGTTAGAGGGTTAGAGAACTGGGCTTGTCATTAGGAGGTTGCTGGTTTGATTCCCAGAGCTGACAGGTCATGACTGAAGTGCAAGGCACTTAACCTCTAACTTCTCCCCGGGCCCCGTGTGTGTTCACTGCACAGACTGGGTTAAAATGCAGAGGATGAATTTCACTGCACAGTGATGAAAATAGTATTCTAAATCTAAAAAAATGCTGCTGTTGTTGTTTTTCTCTATATTGTTTGATACATTTATAGAGGTTAATACATTGACTCATGATGCGTGGGTAAATGACTCATCTGTTTCTCGAGTATCTGTTTTTCTTCTTTTTTTTCTCTTTCTCCTTTTCTCTTCATGGTCCTGTGCTTTCTTCTCATTTGTCCCCACACGGTTTTCTCTATCCTTCTTTTCCTCATTTCTCTCCCTGCCTCTCTCAGGTTTGTACTCCACCCCGTTATCAGCCTTCTTCATTTCTAATCAGCCATGAAAACAGTTTGAAAATGTCATATTGTTGCCAACACGGCAAATGAGCCCTAATGGTGGTGCAGGCTTTAATAATGTATCACAGGCCTGATTTCATTTGCTTTTATAATTAGCTCAGGTAATGAATCACCGTGGAAGCCTGGGCTCGAAGCATTTGAGGACCTTTATTGACGGCTGGGGGGGAAGGTGGTTTGTCCTTGGGCGTGTTTCTTTGGAGGGTCCTTCTGTTGCTTTATCTTCTTCTCATGTTTGGCAAATGCTTCAATGTGTTTCTTTTTTGGCTGAAGATTGATACTGATGGACACAAAATCAAATCCAAATCTAAATTTGATACAATATTTGACTTATTTGGATAAGTTCACACAACTTCGACTTTCAATAACTGCACAACTGGATCTCTTGCACTCAGGAGTCTTTTTAGTCAATGTGGATTTAACATTATGGACATGACTGATTGGAATAAGGATTTTTACACAGAAGGAATCACAGATGAGTCGGCCTGATCTCCCAAACTAAATGTATTGACATGAGAAGTTTGTTTCTTTGCTTTATTGAGATGTCACATTTTACAATAATGGTTTGTATCACACAAGGTTCATCAGTACACAAGTTATATCAACAACAGTAATGAACAATATCGTATCTTCAATTCCACTCACTTGCATGCTTTTGGACTGTGGGAGGAAACCGGAGCACCTGGAGTAAACCCCCACAGACACAGGGAGAACTTGAAAACTCCACACAGAAACATCCCGGACTGTCCTACCTGGGGATTGAACCCAGGATCTTAGGCGACAGTGCTACTCACTTAGCCTCTGTGCAAGAAGCAAGAGATTGTTTACTAAATCGGAGTAGATTTGGCTAAGTGAACAGCACTGATTGTTCTGTAGTGAGTAAATAAATTATTATTTTTGTATGTTTTGTGAAGAACGATCAGTGATAAATACTGTAAAATATGTACATGCCAATGTATACTTACTATATTAACTATATTATGCCCCTGTTAACTCAATGGCAGTTGCCTGACTTACATCCAGATATCAAGCATGTAGTATATATTACAATCCTATTGGACATCCAATTTTTAAAACCATAACATTAAAATGAAGTTGCCCTTGTTTTTGAAGCTTCCACTATTCTGGAAAAGCCTTTTCCTTATGGACCTAAAGTGACTTATAATACATTTTACAGTATACTGTCTGAGTAAGGAGGGTTAAGGGCCTTGCTCAAGGGCACAACAGCAGCAACCTGGCAGTGGTGAGGTTTGAACTGGCGACCTTCGGATTACTAGTCCGGTACACTAACCACTAGGCTACTCCATACCACATACTTTACCCACCTACTTTGGCAGTAACAGTAGGTAGGCCTATGAGTTACTCCAGAAGGTCCTGGTGGGTGGAGCTATTCTAACTACAGTGCATCCCAAAGCTGCTGGAGGGTGTGTGGGGGAGGATTTACCTTGGAGTAATCCATTTGAGCAAAAGTCAAAATAGGACACTAACTGCCCATTTCTATTTTATTTTTTTACTGCTTTATTAACTTCTTACATTATTGTGACCACTTCCTATTTTCACTGTCAGCATCCCTAGTTGCTGTCATGAGTTGCAAAAAAAGATGAATGTTGGCTTTCGGGCCAAGGGTGGCAGTATTTATGAAACTGTGCAGTTTGTGAAGTGTTTGCCTGTAGCTGTGGTGAAAGTCATGACAGCTGAGTTCAGTCTGAGGAATTAGGGGAACAGGGTCATACTTGGAACTCTTGGTCATGGTCTTTTAGCCAGTGTGAGACATTTTTAGCTGTGTGTTATGTCACTTTGTCTTTTTAGAACATCCCATTCACCCCAGATGTATTGATGTTCATGATCTGCAAGGATGGACTCATACCCCAAAAGAGAATGCCTCAAAAAGTTTCTCCAGACCATTACACCAGCTTGTGTTAAGGTTGCAGGGTGTTCATTCTCTGACGTTTTTTGCCTGACACGCCAACGTCTGTCAGTACGATGAAGCTCAAAACATCTGGAAAGGCAACTCTTTGCCAATAATCAGAGGTCCAATTCCAATACTACAGTGAAAATTCTACATATGCAGTAGGGTTTGCTGAACTGTATTTTATACACATCGGATAGCATTTGGTTCATTTTGGCAGTTAATTGCTCCTCTATAGTGTGTCAGTCTGCCCTTGCACACCTTTCATGTCAGTGGTACGTGGTGCTTCCAGACGCTTATTCTCAATGGTGCCAATTGTTTACTCATGACACTTTTACCAGAGCTACAGGCAAACACTTCACAAACTGCACAGTTTCATAAATACTGCCACCCTTGGCCTGAAAGCCAACATTCATCTTTTTTTGCAACTCATGGCAGCAACTAGGGATGGTGACAGTGAAAATAGGAAGTGGTCACAATAATATTAGAACTTAATAAAGCAGTAAAATAAAAATGGGCAGTTTGTGTCCCATTTAGATTTTTGCTCAAATGGCTGAAAATTGGCTAATTCAGATAACTCTAAGGTAAATAATTGAACATACAAGAGTGATATGCCCTCTGTTGGAATCACACCCTATCTATAGGGCCAGCACTGATCCAATAATTTGTATCAATACCAGCCCAAATATCTGAAATTTGAAGGAAAAATCTGTTAACCCAATCTGATACTGTTGCCTAATGTAAATAACACTTAATCTAAAGCAATTAACCCACAAAGATGCAGAACTCTCTCTCTGACAGCTCACTGCAACTGTCATAACAAGGCACATTTCGATTACATCATTAACAAGTGCCACTGATCTAAAACTCATCTGCAACAGCATTTCAGAAATGAAAACACACAACAGAAGCTTTCAGCATTTAAACAGAAGCTTTTAGTAAGTAAAATATAAGCTACTACAGCCACAAACCCTGTTTAAACACAATTAAACCCACATTATAAATGATAAATCTGTGTGGAGTTTGCATATTCTCCCTGTGTCTGTATGGGTCTATTGTGGGTGTTCTCCCACAGTCCAAAAACATGCAAGTGAGGTTAACTGGAGATACAACATTGTACATGACACTGTTCAATATAACCTATGTACTGATTAAACTTGTGTAATGAATAATAATTTTCTGTCATAAATTGTAAAACATGATGATCATTCAAATCCCAAAACAAACAAGCATGTACATTTTTGGCATCTAGCAAATGTTAAAGCATCCAGAGCGACCTACCATAACCTGACTACTCTCACATCCTCAATGATTAATCCATTGTAATGAAAACACACATCCATTTCCCATTTAGCCACAGATGTCCTCTTCAAATTCTAGCTGGACTTTTTAATAGGCTCACTTCAGACGTCCATCACGTTTGATTGATATCTACATTTTCCAGATGTAGTCTCTTTGTACAACAAGCTATAATGCGAGATGTGTCACGTGAAAAACAGCTGGAACTAGGTTCTGCATTTATTCCTTTAGTTGTTTCACACTCTGAACATTGTTATTTAGATAGCTAGTTTATGGTGGTTTAAAACTTACTGCTTTGTTGTTTAAAGGAATAAATGACTGTATCAGATTGGTATCAGTATCGGCACAAAAGGTAGAATTGAGCCAGCTCTACATAACTTGGATAGGCTTCCTGCTAGCCCCTAAAGTGCCTACATCACCTTTAAAAGTGCCAAGTCATTGTCAGGCAAAACTGTGTAGCTATTTTGCGTTTTTATTACATTATTACCATGCATTAACATTTATCCGAAGTTAATCCTATTAGCATTGCATTCCACCTTATTTACAGTTGATGTATTAGCATGCTGTAGTGGTACATCATGTTTCTCACAAACCGTACTGAAGTCATAGAACTACCAATAACAGTTACCCTTTAGCACAACTTCAGATTTGTTCTGATTTCAGTTTTGCTTTCGGTTGTTCTTGATTTCTTTATGACTGTAGGCTACGTCCCGGGTACCTTTTAAGTTTGCCCATCTTAACAAACATCTGTCATTATCGCTTAAATGAGCTGTTGTGTCAAGAGCTGTGTGTGCTTTCAGTCAGTTTAGCTGCAGAAGTGGAGCTGAGGCAAGTTTAAATTCATCTGAATGCAATAGCGTGTGAAATGGGTATTAAAGTGCTTTGTCACGTCTTTTTTCTCAAGGTCATTTGGTCTCGCCGCTCTGTCAAATTTAGTTTGCGACCTGTTTTTCTGATGAATAATAAGAGAAACTGGATGTTCATCTATCACAGTCCTACAAGTCTTTTAATCACTTTGATAATACTACAAGCCTCACTAGGCTAGATTACACTTTTTTTAATGATACATATTTCAGCCAGAAGGGCATACACATTGTGGTCCATCAAAGCAGCAATGATCTGTTGCAATTCGTGGAAAAGTCTTTTTAAAAACACATTTAAATGACTCTGTTTATACTCATCATAATGAAAATGACACAAAAATGAAGTCTATAAAGAAATGGTTTGGCAAGTATGGTGTGGTACTAGAATACAATAAAATAGAATGTATTTATGTGTTATATAAGAATATACAGAATTCTTTCTTTGTATTTACCAACTTGTTTGGAAGCTGTGGCCAGAGCACCGGGTCAGCCACTGTACAACATCCCTAGAGCTGACAGGGTTAAGCCAATGGCCCAACAATGGCTGCATGGCAGAGCTAAAATTAAACTTTCCACGCACTGTTTAATGAATACTATGTATTCGGACACACTACACACCCTCGCCTACTGCTATCCCTAACTATTCAGTATGGAAATAGGCCATTTCTGACACAATTCTGTCATTGATTCGTGTGATACTGTTGCCCTCCAATAACCCTCCAATACAGATCATATTTGTATTGCACTTTTTACTACCTTACGAAGGTTTTATGTTGCCTTACTTGAGAGCATATGAATAGTTCTAACTTATGGTATCCATGTTCTAGATCTTGATTTGATCTCTACTGTTCAGCGTAACTTTGGACAACGGAAGTTGGCGATGGAAATGGAAATGCAAACTAAAATCATTTTAGAATCAAGTATTTCTCATTGTGAGGATCAATTAGGTTCATGGTTTTGGCTTCTTAGAAAAGACTATACTTGTCCAAGGTTAAAACAAGTTTGGAAGTTTGAAGAGCTGAAGAATGCATGATCCAGCCTGCCTTTTTTGGCTGCTCCCAAAGAGGTAGATCATGATCCACATTATTGATTTGGTATACTTTTTTTCCCAAATTAACATCCTGACACAACCCTCCTTATTTTTCCAGACTTGAGACCAGCACTGCCGGCACTACAATACACTTGTTTATGCATCGTAGATGTTAGGTACATCCAGAACAATTCAGTGTCTCCAATTAACCTGGCTGCATGTTTTTGGACTGTGGGACCTTCCAGGGGAAACCCCTGCAGACACAGGGAGAACATGGAAACCTTGCACAGAAAGGACCCGGACAGCCCTTTCTGGGGATCAAACCCAGGACCTTTTTCAGTGAGGTGACAGTTCTACCGATTTCGCTATTGTGCCATCCATGATGCTAACCTGCTAACCTGCCTAACCTACCATTTTGTATATATGTATGCTTAACTTATGCACCTGTTTGAATAGCTATATTTGAAAGCAAGGGGGGAGGGGGGTAATAAAGGAGAGGTAATAGGAAGGGGTGGAAGATAGGAGGGATAGGAGCATTCGAACATGGCAGCTGCTGTACGTTTGAAATGCATTAGCGCTAATAGCTGTGCCATTAGGGGAGAGAATAGAGGCACTCTACAAATGGTTGGAGGGAGAGAGAATGAGGGGGAAAACAGGAGAGAGAGGGAGCTGATGGGTGTAGGAATCATCCTGCAGGCCATTTACTGTAATCATCATTCTGTTATCAATCAAACCTTTCATCAGAAGTCAAGCATGAGTCTGTCCGTATATGTACAGTATGCATGCTGTAATGAAACTGATATGCATGCTGCGGCTTTAAACACATGCAAAACATGCACCCTGCTTACTTTACTTCTAATGCTAACAACACTACTGCACCATCCACATCTACATATTCTCCTGAACTCTCTGTGTGCATTTCATTATGTACCTCCCTCTAAAAGCACTTTTTTTCCTGAGGATCTTTTATGGCAGCCCCTAGTGGTTGGAGGGAGTACTAAAATATTTTTTCTAATAGTGGCTCCCAAGAAAAAAACTTTCTGTTTCATAGAAACTATGAATTACCATGAATACCATGAATTCCTAGTAGAACTCAGTTTTACTGGGAATGTTTTTATAGTAGAACGTTCATAATGAAATTGTCGACAAGATCACAGTACATTTTCCTCTGGGTCTGTTCTTTACCCCTGATGTTTTAAACCTCGGTGGACAAATGCCCCTTTCTGTGTGCCGACCTTGACCAGCTACAACTAAAAAGATGCTTTCGATGTAGATAAAATCACGGGACTAAGTGGAGGCAAAAGTTCATCGGTTGCTAGGTTTACCAGTTTAGTATGCTGTTTGGATACTCTGCTTTGATTGACATCCAAAACAATTGATGTACATTGCTTTCCAGCCTCGCAAGTGAAGTCTGTAGATGAAATGAGTCATTTAATATGTGTGAGGTGTAGGCTACATGAGCTTACTTGTTTCTTGCCATGCAGTTTGTACTTCATCAAATTTAGTATGAATTGTTTAAGTATGTAATTTCAGACAAAGCCATTGTTGTCACCAATTGGCCATAATGTTAAGTGCACTCACTTTCTTAACTGATGTGTTTATTGTCGAGGGAGGGGAGTGTGTGGGATAGAGCATATCCCAGCTGTAACATGAGCTCAAGGCACACATAAACACCCAGGGTGGGGCGCCAGTCCATCGCAGGGCATACACCCAAAAACCTACATGAACACACTCATTCAACAACAGGGCAATTACTTGTCTAGAGCTAACCTGACTGCATGCGTTTGGCCCGTTATGGAAACACAGGCACCTTGTGGTGTGTTTTGAACTGAAGGAGAAAACAGGAGCTACTGGAGGAAACCCACACAGCTGTTTTCAAGTTTTTCAAGTTTTAATTTCCACACTTTGTGTATAAGGTTAGACAAGTGCATGTTTGTGGGGTCAGTGAGGTTAATCAGATATCCCTATTACTGGTGAAAAAAGTTTAGTTCTTTAGTTTAAGCAAATAAAATAGTGTCTCATAGTGTCTCATTTTCCTTGACAGGTGAGAACTCTTATTTCAGATGTTCTCAGATCGCCCCACCTAGGGATCAAACCTAGGAACTTCTTGTTGTAAGGCTTTGTTAATAATTGTGTTATAATATCATAACAATAAGTACAATTTATTAATTTATCTTCAACCAACTGAAAGGTTTTCAACAACCAGCTTAATTGCTTTTTTTGTATTTGAAGGATAAACTAATTTTGACTTGGATGTTGGACAGAGGCATGTTTATTAACTTTGCACGTACACTATGCACGTCTTTGTCAATAATACCTAAAGTCATGTGTCATCCATGCACACCATGACCTTTCATCTGGATGGTCAGTTTGTCTTAGCACAGAGAATTTAACACTTGTATCTGACCAAAGTCTTTTTTTGCTTTTGGTCCATCTGAAATGAGGGCACAGAGAATGCAGCATTGATTTTGCATAGAAGTGATGTATGTTTTCAGTAATTGTTTCGTACAGGAACTGTGTCCTTGTAAGTACTTCTGGTATGAATGAATGAGTAATATTTCTACTGGTCAAAATCAGCACATTTAATCCTTGATATGCTGTTTTGATGGACAGGTCCAGCAGCCAATGGAGAGATACTCGTTAAAGTGACTTGTCTGTTTTTAATTGGTTATTATTTAATCAGCTGCTATGGACAGATAATTATACCCACAATCACCACATGCAGAAAAGTGAAAACTGCTCAAAGTGTAGATATGCGTTTTACATTGGACAGCGACGATATACACTTGAACACACATGCACACTCCAACACACACATTTGCCCACACACACCTGCTGTCGCACACACAGACACACCTGCTTTGCAGGCAGTCTGAAACAGTTGCCTTGGTGACCCGTCAGGTTTGGTAATTTTAGCTTCCTGATTGCAGTACCAACTGTAATTTGCTAAAGTGTCTCTACTCAAGGGTTCACCTCTCTCCCTTTCTCTCTCCCTCACACCCTCTCTTTTGCCATATATAAATATACTCCTGATCAAAATCTTAAGGCCCGTTAGGAAATTGTAAAAAATTGCATTTTGCTCTACTTGATCTTAAGAAGGTTCTAAGTAGAGCCTCACAATGCTAAAAGAAGAAATTGGAGCAAGAGACAAAAGATTTTGAGCAGGCAATTTATTGAAAACAACAAGCTAACTAAAACAGAAATCAAAAATTCAAAAAGGACCTTAGTAGCCTTACCATTCTTGTTGATCACTTCGAACAATCGTTTAAGCATTCTTGATGCGTTTGAAGGGCTTCTCAAAGGACATCCATTGTCAGGAACTGATATCCATTTTTGCAACTTCCCTTGCCATCCATCCCCTCAAATCTGAAGCTCCAGGACCCCCAAGTCCTGATAGATAGATGGATGGATGGATGGATGGATGGATGGACGGATGGATGGATAAAGGGAGGGAGGTAGGAGGTTGGTGGGTAGGTAGGTAGGTGGGTTTTAGGTAGGTAGGTAGGTAGGTAGTGTTCCTTCTTTTCTGTAAATTCTGAAATAGCCTTTAGACAGCACCAATCCTTTTCAGGGACTAAAACAAATAAAAAAACACCGACAGTAGGTTGAAGAAAACAATACAGAAAAGCAGTTTACCCTGCAAACGTATTTGCTTTTGGTGTAAATGACTTCAACAGAGTCACCTCACGTACTCTTCTTCAAATCACAATCAGGATTTCTTAGCTTGTGAGCCTCTCTAAGCCTCTCATGCCATGGTCCCATGAGCTGGCACCATGCTGAAAGAAGCTTTGGTTCTCCACAGCGAGTGCTCCCTCACGTGTAAAACTGCACCATTGATCCAGCTCACGTGGGCACCCCGGGATCAATGTGCTACCAAATCCACCCATCTACGCTCCAGAGGACAGCACCCCATCTCATCACTCCCATGAAGGGCTTTGAATAAGTGTGCGTGTGTAGTGAGAAAGGTTGTGAAGTGAGGACTGGGGGTATTAGGCAAACTAATGAGCCTTTATACACGTGAGGAGGAACGTGGAAAGTTCGCACACTCACATTCATTATTACCTCGTGCTTAAGTGTTCACTCTATAAGAGTTTATAGAGCTTCAAAAAGCAATAAACTCATGCAGACAGAGTCTAGTGTTAGAATTTTTATTTTTATTATAAGATGATAGCTTTCTGCTAGGACAATAAATTACTTACTCTTCACTAAAATGATCTAGGGTGCTCTTTTATGTTGATACTTTTTGACTATTTTAAGTGTAAAATGAAAAGTAACACACACAGTGTGGCGATTTATGATATGTTATAACGTTAATAATCATTATGAATTTACGCACTCTGGTGGCACGGCAGTAAAACATACTGACTTATTTCAAACCTTATTACAAAACTCAGCTCATGCCATCCGAACTGGACTGGGCACCTACTTGAACAATGATTGTCTGTTGTTCATACTGGGTGGCTAAAGTGTGAAAGGGATTCCTCATAACTGAGGCAATTGCGGCCTCTGCTGGTTGATTGATGGTGCCTCCTCAGAGTCAAGGGATAATGTTGACAGTATGCACAAAGCTGATCTGCAAATGAACTTGTCTCAGTATAGAACACGGGTACCGCATTCCGAAGAAAAGATGGAGAATATAATTTGTACCATCAAAAGAGCATCTGTATAATAACTGTATGTATGATTCTGTTTATCTAACTTGTAAATGAAATTATAATAATACACATAAGACAATTGCACTTAAATTTTGCATAATGTTAAGTTCAGTTGCTTCTGACATGAAACAATTCTGCAGCATAAAAGTTTCTTGTTGCAGTAGTTCACTGCCTCAGCAAAGTGCAGTAGATTATTAAGAAAATTAAGTAAATTTGTCATGCTCCTACCTTTAGTTACAAGGTTTCACTGAATGCTTTACACAAAACTTTTTTAACATCCTTGTGGAAACCAAACCAAGAAAACTAACCCATGTGTTGTGATTTTTAAATTAAATGTTCACTTCTGGTAATGTTTTCCTCTATTTTTCACTCACTAGCTATTCTTTGTAAACACTGCAGGTGGTTCTTCATGCAAGACTGAAAATTTTGAGCTGCTGCAATGAGAGACACTTTGAATGAGTGAGGTAGACCTGAGTGAGTGTGATGAATGTAATGAAAATTGCTGTAGCAGCATATACAAACAACACTGGGGCTGTATGTGTGTGTGTGTGTGTGTGTGTGTATGTGTGTGTGTGTTTGTCTGCACACTACTTTTGTGCTGTTTTCAACAAACCTAGATGATAATGTGACATACTAGACATACTCATGATAATTAATATGGTCCTTTCAATATTGTGTAATATTACTTTTCTTTATTTGTATTTTTTATATACAATGTTGGATTTGTGTTTTACACAATAAGGAAAATGCAACCTCATAAATGAAAGGGCATTGATTACTTAGATATATAACAGATAAGCACAAAATAGTATTTTGTTTAATTTTTAGGAGAAATAAGTATTTGGCAAAATTTTGTCTTTTAATCAGTGGCGTGTAGAGCTGTTTGCATTTGCTATTGGCCAAAGTACAATAAAGAGACACCATTTCCCATTTCCGAACAAGATGTTCCGAATGAAATATCAAGGGTTTTCCGTGCATTAATGTCATTAGCTTTCAAGGGAAAGTCAGTGAATGAGTGAGTCTGCAAATCCTGAACAGTGAATATATGGGGGTTTACTGTATCACCATTTATCTGTCATCGCTTTATTGAGTTCAGTGAAAATGGTACAAATTCGTCTGTACTGGGGTGCTTGTGATTGCGTATTTTCTCTCTCCTCTCTCTCTTTCTAAATCCGGTCCTTGGAGGCCACTGGACTCCTAAAGCGATGTTGGCAGTTTGAAGGGACATCGCTGCCTTTCGAAGGGGATGATTACGGGTTCGCAAATAACACGCTCCTGGCATCCAGTCGCTGATTGTTGATTGGCTGCTCTTGAGAAAAAAAGGGGGTGGCTGCTTTCACATGTACAAACTCTTCTTAGGAGAGACGAGACACAGATGTTAAAGAAATTAAAGGAATGATACAGAAATCCTTTAGCTCCGGTCTTGCATGATCTCATGATGAACATTTCTAGCATAAAATGTAGAAAGAGGGGGTATGTGATTGCAAATGGTACTGGTTTTAGGCATGAATTCCTTTGGAGTAAATGTGTGCAGGTGAGAGCGTATGAGGAAGATCTGAGCAGAAGGAATCAATGAATTCATCTGTAGCTTCTGATTTCCTCCTCACAATCTTGGGGACAATGTTAATATTGTTTAAGACCATTTTTCGGTACTCTAGGGACAGTGGAAGCCTAGTGGTTAGAGCTTTGGGCTATCAACCAGATATTGGCAGTTCAAATACATATTCGGCTATGCAGCAACTTTTTGGTCCTTGAGAAAGTCCCTTAACCCGAACACTGTGCTCTGACCCCAGCTTCCAAACAAGCCGGGATATGCGAAGAAAGAGTTTCGTTTTAGTGTACATCTGTATATGTGTTTTGACAAATGAAGGCATTCTATTCTTCTATTCTACTTAAGCACACCAAATGTTATCTGACCTGATGCCGGCAACATCCATCCAAGATCTCAATATAATTTCCTGCATTAATGCTGCCATCACTGAACTGTAAATAACCTTTGCCAAGGGCATCAACACAGTCCCATGATATGGGCAGACCCTGCATTTATGTTCCTTTTTGTTTCCGTTTTTCCCATTAAAAGGCCTGAAATGCTGTTTCACCTGACCACAATACATGTTTCGACTCGGTGGTGGTACATCCTAGATCCCTCCAAGCCCATAGAAGTTTTAAGAGTCATTTGTACATGTTACTCTGTATTGTAGTGCTTTACCAAGGTTTGCCAAAGTAATCTCTTGCCCAAGTGGTTATATCAACTATTGTTTGGTGCCGTTTTTTTTCTTAAATGTATTGCTGTTTTTCTTTGAGGTTCATTTTTTGTGCACAAACTGGGAATGCTCTGGCCATATTTTGTACCAAATCACATAATTATTTCATCTCATTACCAGCCCAAACTGCCCCTGTTAAAGCTTTTTTAAAAAATTTTTTTGGAAATGTAGGATTTGGATGATTAGTCATTTTCTTTAACCACTTATCTTAATCAGGGCCGGGTAAGGGTGCTGTAGCCTGTCCCGGCTCTTCAATGGGTGCAAGGCTCATGGGTGGATGTTTAGTAACAAATAAAATTAGGTTGACCAGACAAAAATGAAATATCTTGGCATCTAATTGTCTGCAAGTCAAAGTAAATATAAGAAACTCTGTATTTTTATTTGCTCTTTCCATGCCGTCCAGTACTGCCGGTCAGGAAAACACCCCAAGCATAATCTTACCTGATGTGTGTCGACAGATGAGCTTGTTACCAGGAAACATGCATGTTATGATGCTGTCGAGAATCAAAAGTGGACTATCACAGAGAATAACTGAAAACTATGATTCTGCAAATCGCTGAGCCACTTGTTTACGCCACTTTATCTTCTTACCTGTCAGCAGCAAATCCTCAAAGAGAACCGTACCATCCATAGAGAGACACCTTTTAAACACCTTTTAACCTCACTCTTCCCCTTTGGGCACATTGTTTGGGCACTCTGCCATTGTAATAGCACCGCCTAAGATTTGAACTTGAGATATGAGCATCTGAGAGTTTATTTTTAGTGATTGTGTTAAACGTTACTTCTAAGACTGACATACCTTGATCTAACAGTTTGTTAACTCAGACTAAAAGCTCCTGTAGCAGCAGTATAATCATTAACGTAATATCAAAAATCTATGCACTGTATTTGAATCCTAAAATAATCTTAAATAAGATCATCTTAAATATGTTCCATTAATGTATCATTATATTTGTCATTTAATTTGTATGCTTTTTAGTCTTTTTATGGAATTAACATTTATTTCTAATTGTTTAATGAACACGTTTTACCATAAATTATCTATGAATAATAATTCAATTTATTTACTTCTTTTTTTTACTCATTTTTTACCTTCCAAATAGTGCAGTATGTGAATTGGCTACTCCAAGATTGGGCTGAATTTGGTAGTATGTGGGCCCTGTGATACACTGGTACCCTGTCCAGTGTAGATTGTTCTCTGCATTTCCGGAAGGCACCCAATACACTATCCAGTACTAAATAGAATTATTATTTTAATTAAAAAATTGTCCATGCTAAATTAGTGAAAAAAAAAATAAATAGCCAACATCTGCCCAAATTTCTGAATTTTTCCTACTGTCTGCCTGTTCAGCAATCCCCTCAGCAATCCCCTGCATCCTTTTTTTCTATTTCTTTGTCTAAACCACCATGTAGGTAGTGTCTACGGTCCTGTGTCCTGCTGCCGCTCCCAACAGTTTGATTCAGCTGACTTTTCATGTTTGTAGAATTGGTTGGTCGAAAGCATTTCTTTCTAGTAAGGTAGCAGCTTTTGTTTAGCCAAGCACTAACACCATAATAATGCTAAACCCCCACTAAGAAAATTGCTGGTAAATTCTGGGGTAAAAGTTCACTTATCAAAGGAGTCTCGCTGTGCAGTTAACAGTTCTGCACACAAGAACCAGCCGGACATTCATGTGCATGGTGAATGCCAATCACCACCTTGAAAGCGGCTCTGCCTAGTTTAGCTTTTTGATCCAGCCATGTAGTTGTTTATCAGCATACAAATGAACATCTGCATGCTGCACAAGTGCTCTGTGATCATTTTAAATGTTTGGGTTCCTCTCTAACAAGCCAGTTGCATCCTTCATTCCCATGAAAATAAAAAAGAACTGCTTCATGACAGGTTTATAGATCTTTTTAATAGATCTGAATATAGTGATTGATTTTGTTCTATTTAGTTCTTTTTGGTGTCTAAATGAAGGGAAACAAAGTAAAACTTGTAAAAGATTACAAAGATCTTATACTTAGGAAAACTGTTTATATAATTAAATAACCTGCAAAATGTTATGTATACCTATCTTATCTTAACCATATACACTTACCAGACATAACATCATAACCACTGACAGGTTAAGTGAATATTACTGATTATGTCTTCATCACTATATCTGTTGTATGGGGGATGTATTATGCAGCAAGTAAACATTTTCTCATCAAATTTCATGTTAGAACAAGGAAAGTTTAACGGGAGTCATATTGTGATGGCTAGACGACTGGGTCAGAGCATCTCAAAAAGTGCAGAGGTTGGGCACCCTCTAACAGCCATAATTGACTGAATTAAACTGATGGGTGGGGCTGTTTAAGGATCCTGGTTGCCCAGGGTACCTGCACAGAAGCAGAGGAGGGCAGAGGTTGAAAATGTTTAAAAATATGTCATGCTACCATGGTGAACATAACTTTAAAAAAACGACACTACACAACACTACTTTGCTGTGTTATAAAGATATAATTATAGTTCAGATAGTTCTGTTTTACTATTGAACATGTGTGGGTCAACATAAACAGTCGGTAATTAATTACCTTTCTAGCCTTACTTGTTTTGAAGAGAATGTACACATCCAATTTCACAAAACAATAAAATATTAGAATAAATGTTTGATATTTATTATTGTTAGCAGTTTCATGCTTGCTTCAGTGAACACAAAAGAATTATGTTCTGATCTGAGTCTCGATCAGCAGTGGCACACAGGTTAAGTTTTCAATTTTTCAAAGTAATATTTATTGTTAATTGCACTCAATACACTCTCTGTCACTGATTTGTGTGACCTTATACTAGTTATCTTAGGTATCACCCACATTTCAGCCAAATCCCTCACAGGTTCAGTCAGAATGTAATTTGGTCAGATATGATTTCTGGAGTCTGGGGAAATACACATATAAATTTAGTCCAAGGTTTCTGCAAAGTTTCCTTTTAAGATTGCAGGTGCCTTACTTATTTAAACTAGGGCATATATTTCAACAAAATAAATAATTGCTCTTGCTTTTGTTCCTTATTTTGACCCTGCTGGACATTACCTGCACACCCCTACCCCTCCACTGGTTCAAATGGCCTCATTTTCATCTCTTTTATCACATTTTCATCCATTCCTTTGCTCAAGCCATCCCCTGACCTTTGGATCATTTCCCCAGTTGAACTGGTATCTTCCAGGGATCTCCCTACAACTGCCCTACACTTCCAGTCTCAGCGCCAGTAGGATGACGGCTGTGTTTCGTTTTGTGACCCGGTTTCACAGCATGCCCTCCACTTTCCCTGCTCTCCTATCCTCATTTCACTAGGGCTTGTGGCTCTTTGCCGGTCCCATCTCACCTGTCCTGGATCCTTGGGTCTTTTTTACTTATGCTTTTGTACTGACCCTGTTTTGAGTGGCCGCAGCCCAAGTTTAATCTGCTGTAGGTCCTATAGTCATGTCTGCTCTGTCTGACAGGGAAAGTTCTGTCTTGTAATAAGAAAATGTGAAAGGCTTGATGAATTAATTACTGACAGTACATGACAATATTTGACTGACATGTCACTTCTAAAACTGTCTTTTTAATGACTTAAATGCTCCCGCTGTCACTCTCACTTTCTTCACGTTCTGTGCAAATACAAAGATTAAATGAGAAGCAGTATTTGCACAGACTTAACTATTTACTCAGCTCCATTTGTAAATACACTTGGTGTTCCTGATGGGCACTCTAAAACCATGGGAATTAATGTGGGTTTGCCATGCCAATCTCAGGGCTATATGATTTTTTTTGTCTTCTTCCATTAAGGGTTGCCATACTGATCTGTGATCCGCATCATGGATTTGGAAAGTTTGTCAGATAGCCTTCCTGTCACAACCCTCCAAAATTTTCCTGGGCTTTGGACCAGCACTGCAACTGTTTATGCATCCTAGTGGCTACATACCTATAGGACCCATACTGTTTTCAACAAGTTTGACAGGGGCCAAACTGTGATGGTTAGATGGCTGGGTCAGAGCATCTTCAAAACTTCAGTATAAAAAGTGGAATGAACAGTGGTTAACCCGCAACAGGGTCATGGACAGCTGGTTCGCGTAGTCCAATCCGATAGACGAGCTACTCTTACTCAAATTACTGAATAAGTTGATGCTGGCTCTGACAGAAAGGTGTCAGAATACACAGTGCATCACAGTATGTTGCATATAGTACAGCAAAGGGGGGGAATACAATATTAGAAATGTAGTCATAGTTTTATGCCTGATTGGTATACACAAATAATGAATAAGGCTCACTAAAACAACACCCCCACTAGTTAGAACTATTGTTTGTTGTTGATTTAGTTTCAAGAAACTAAGAAAGTCAAATATATATATATTTTTAAAAACTACTTTCTAAGGGTTCATATTTATCTATTTATTTATTAATTTTGTGGCAGGTTGCATTTGACCTAAAAGCAGCAAACCATCCCAAATAAAGCAATATCACATTTTATTCTCCTTGACTGGATGTGTAATGCTTTTTTATTGTTGTACAGTTGTACTGTGATGCTTTTGCACCATAGCTTTTTTCGTTCAAGTGTTGTTAAATGATTTCATCCCTAAGAACTTAAGAATGATCCTTGAGAATGATTCATTGCCTTTACCAGGATTGTAACTTGTTGCGTGAAAAAAGAATTTGTGTAAAATCTTTCTTGGGTGTCGTTTGTCTTAGCGGTGGCTGAGTTTAAAGTAGAAAAAGGTATCTGCTCGATGTAGGGAACGGGAAAAAAGACAGTGGCTTAGTCTTTGTTATCTGTCCTTTCTCTTTCATTCAGCTCCACTCGGCGGTCAGTGTATGGTCTAATGAAGAGCAGCAAATGAAATGTGTGATTGTGTTTGATAGGAAGTCGGTTTCCATTAGTGGGCCATTGTACACTCAGTGATGGAGCTCTCTGGAGTCAGAGTGCCTGGAGAGCTTCTCCAAATGGAGTGCTGTGTAGAGTCAACAAGCTTGTGCTGTTTGTCGAAGTTTGTAACGATCCAATTGTGTCATTGTTCTGCTTATGCCATAAGCAAAAATAATAAAATTGCTACATTAAAGTGATTTAAAATAAATGAACATTCTGTAATGCTGCTCTTATGCCTGAGACTTCAACTGCAATATGGTTTGCTTTCATGTGACTGCATGTTTAAATGTCATCAACTTTGTTACTCCAATTAAAGCTTGAAGCAAAGTGTGTTGTGGAACGTGACATTTAAGGTTATAGTCATGGGAGGGCTTGTTTGTTTGTTTCTTTATTCACATTTTTAGAACGTAATTCATTGAACTCAAATAAATTAGATTTTTTTTCTTCTTTCAGCTGCTCCCTTTACGGGGTGCCACTGCGGAATGTGGTCCGCATTATTGATTTGGCATATTTTTTATGCCGTATACCCTTCCGGACACAAGCCTCCTTATTTATTTGGGCATGGGACGGGCAACGAAGTGCACTGGTTTTATGGATTCTAGTGGCTAGGTACCTGTATGACAATTCAGTTTCTGCTATTAATCTGACTGCATGCTTTAGACTGTGGGAGAAAACTTGGAGGAAACTCACATAGACAAAGGAAGAACATGCAAACTCCACACAGAAAGAACCTGGACCTTCTTGCTGTGAGGACACAGTGCAACTACAAGAGCCACTCAAATAAATCTGGAAATTGTGTGTAATTTTGCAGAAACTCAAATATTTAATTCATGAATTAAACTCAAATATTTGTTTGTATGAGTTTGCTTTCACATCATCATCACATGAAAATCTTCTTATCCTTAAAGCTTCATAGATAATCAAAGAGCCTTGGCTGCTCATGACCTTGTCACTGGTTTACCACTGTTCCTTTCTTGGACCACTTTTAATTCATACTGACCACTGAATATGTTGTTTTATTTTATTTGCTTGTTAACACATTACTTAATTGATTGTTATCAGGGCTGCGGTAGATGCAGTTAATTGAATAAAAGGTAGGAAACACCTTGGATGGGTCACCAGCCTGTGGGAGTAAACTAGAGCTATTGGAGGAAACCCACACAGACACAGGGAGAACTCCACACAGAAATGGACCTTCTTGCTATAAGACTCACAAAATTTAATTAATAATATCAAGACATGTAATATTGTTTTACTAATTTAACTAAATACTAAATCATATTAGTGTTATAAGCTATATTATATTTTACTATATTTGTTTTACTAATATAAATAAATGATGCTTCATGAATTTTACTACTATCAGTTCTTATTGACTATTGAGATGTACAACTTGGGGTTAAGTACACAGGTTTATAAAATATGTAAAAAGCTTTTAGGGAAGATACAAGAGCGGTCAGGAGGACACAAACAGGATGTAGAGCGGAGACGTCTGTTTCTATAGCAACCTGCAGTGTCCCAGCTATAATGCAAATGAAGGAGTGCGATTACTAGTCACGTGACCTCATCCAGTTAGAATTGAGCAAAAAATGAGCCAGAGGCATGTGACATGCTTGATTTCCTTCCCAGAAAACGCTGTGTGCACACATGTTCACAAATAAGTCACACAGGATTGTCAGTAAGCCTGCTTTTGTATCTATTTATGTGTGTTTTGGTTGGTTAATTGGTGGTAATGCACTTGTCTTTAACCTTAAGTTCAGAGACAGATCAGGAGAGATGGGTAGAAATGGTTCTGCTAGCTCAGCAGAAACAGAAGACCAGATTTAGATTGTGTACATGTGTATGGATCTTGTGTGTTGGCTGCATTTGCTGTGTTGTTTATTTTTTAATGTCCATTAAACATACAACAATGTTTATACTGTTTACACATCAGATACTACTATTCATTTTTTATTTTTCTTGGGTAGCATGGTGGCTCAGTGGGTAGCGCTGTCATCTCAATTCAAGAAGGTCCTGGGTACTTTCCTCGGGTGGGGTGGTCCGGGTACTTTCTGTACATGTTTGCATGTTCTCCCCATGTCTGTGTTGTTTTTCTCTGGTAGATCCAGCTTTCTCCCACAGTCCAAAATATTCCAACAGCTTAACTGGAGATGCTAACTTGTCCTGGAGGTGCCCAGCCACAGGGATGCACAAAGCAGTGCATTGTTGTGCCGGCCTCAAGCCCGGGTAAATAGGGAGGGTTGTGTCGGAAAGGCCATCCAGCGTAAAAACTATAACAAATCAATAAATCAGGATCTGCTGCTGCAGTGTGCACAGGAGCGAAAATGACGATCGAGATGATCCCACAGATGCTCAAATGGGTTCATGTCTGTGAAATTAGTAGGCCAGGGTAGTACTTGAAAGTCTTATTAGTCTTTATGCTCTGGCAACCAATCACGGACATTTCTAGCCATGTGACGTGTTGCAGTGTAGATGATCTGCAAGGATGGATTCATACTCAAATCGTTTGAGAGTGACTTACCACACTTATATACTAACCAAACCAGCTCAAGAAATGTGACTTCCTTCATGAGCTATGCCAAAATGAGCAGCAATTTCCCC
>JAYDZG010000043.1:11291713-11304729 GCA_034509265.1 Microcambeva bendego
ACTTATATACTAACCAAACCAGCTCAAGAAATGTGACTTCCTTCATGAGCTATGCCAAAATGAGCAGCAATTTCCCCAGACATACTCCCACTCTCCTTCCCCATGGATCAGGTTCCATGTCCCCTGATTATGAAGCCCTATGCTAATGTACGTTGGCGCTATGTGACAGTCCAAGATGCTGTCGTGAGAATAAATATGCTGGCACGTGGACTGCTCAGAATATAGTCAGCACAGGTATACACAAAGGAGCAGACTCAGAAAACACACACACACACACACACACACACACACACACACACACACTGCAGGCCCACAAGAAGCATCCTCACTGCAGCCAGAATGATGGTCTCAGTAGACAAGTGCTATTAATAGCAAACTCTTCCATCGTTTTTTTTTGCTCGCTCGACTCTCTCACTCAGTCATTCACACCAACAAACACACACACACACACACACACACACACACACACATATACATATTTGGCACAGATGAGAACTCCTATTTCATAACTATGTCTATAATCAGACATGGTAGGTAGGACATCGAAATTTGTTTCACAAGTTAAAGGAAGGAAGGGACAAAGTCACATTTGTTCGCTGGCTTGGGGTGTAGCTAAGGTGTAGAAGGTATTTGTGATCTTTCAGGGATGTTCCATCAAGACAACGTGACATGTCATTGATTGGTTGGAAGAGCAGGACCAAGACTCCAAAGTACTACCCTGACTCCCCAATTCCTCAGATTTTGACTCAATTTAGCATCTGTGTGACCACCTCAATTGTTGTGTTCACTCTGTGGATACTCCCTCACACATCATCCAGCAGGAGTGGGATGCACAGCAGTCAGCATGGCTCCAGATACAAGTGACGACCTCTCAGGGTCTTTATCGAGTCACTGCCTGCTGTCTGTGCTCACTGTGCACACAGCAGTTACTTTGGATATTAGCTGGTCATCATAATTTTGGGACTCGACAATGTATAATATTTATTGGTTCGAATGTGTTATGCCACACAGATTTTAGGAGCTATTTCATAAACCATTTTCATCAGGTTTACCTAAAGAAGCTATGTGAGATCCTCTGGGCTTTTTTCTTTTCTTTTTTATATTCTGGGCTAATTAGAATACATTCAACCTTTCAGCCCTCCAGAATCACAGAATCATATTCATTTGGGGGCATTGAAAATCTTGCCCTTGACGAATTGACTAATTATAAGTAGCCTAATTTGATCTGCTTTAAGATGATTTTCCATTTCATATTAAGACTCTTGCCTAGAATTGACTGTGTACAAATGTGCTTAATAAAATAGCCAGATAAAGGTCAAGGTTTTCACGAAAATATTAACGTTTTGTAGCATTAGGTTTCCTTTAATGTGTAAATGTCCACACTTGATTGCTATATTGATTTTCTATATCCAGTATGTATTGCTAACAGGAAAATTCAATCAGTTATATAAAATAAATGATATTACATTTGTAGCCACAGCATGGCAAAGGTTTTTTCCGGGTTGAGCAGAATTGTACCCCGGTGCACAGACCCTGACCTCCATCCTAAAAACAACAACTTTGTGATAAATTGGAATATTTATTGCAAACCACTTCTTCTTAAAAGAGGGTAGGGCTAGAGATATCCAACCATCTATTGGGTTGACATTCACATAGTGACCATAACACTGGGTGCCACTGGGTGCCAGCTAGAAGGCAGCTCGGCGTTCACTCTGGGATGGAAACTCGCTTCTCGGTTGCTATGTGTGAACTTTTCAATGACTCGTAAAATCTCTAGCATGCTAGATACATGGATCAGTTGGCCAATGACAGCCAACTACAGCCGATGACAATGTAAGATACAAGATTTGGAAACCTGATGGATGGACATATAAAAATGTGATATGGGCATAATATAGTTTCTATCAGAATACATCAGCACACTCATAGTATTTGTGACCTTGTCATCCATGGCAAACCATAATACTAATGCTGTATTGCAAAAAAAAATATTACTTCCAACTCACTACAGAGCAGACAATCCCTGTGGGTCATGTTACCAAATCCACACTTATTTTTCCTTTTTGCTTTAACGTTGCACATCAGCAAACAAACAACTTTGATCTCTCACTTATTGTCGTGGGTTTGATTCCCTGACAAAGTGGTCTTGGTCCTTTCTGTGTAGAGTTTGAAGGTTTTTCTTGTGTCTAAGTGTGGGATTTTTCCTGTTATTTATTTATCCAAAGTGTAATATATAAATACACTATTAAATAAAATAAAATAAAAAAAAATGTAATATTTGTTTATTCAAGCCAGACACACATTCACACAATTTAGCCACAAACATAAATTACATTTATTGTGATTGTTCAAACACATTCTCAAGCCTCATCCCAGGTGACACAAACACTCAACAACATAAAGAATGGGCTGCACTTTGGTTTAAAATTGAAAGGTGGACTCCGAAAGCTGTCATTTGTTGGGTCGTTTAAAACTGATGGAATGTGTGTGTTTGCCAGCGACCACTTTTAAGCATTAAAACTAAGCTGGAAGTGTTTCAAATGGCAATTTCATTCCCCATTTAAGCAGAGCCCTTCGAAGTCAATACAGAGGTTTACATTTGGAATGGGTTAGATGCACATTATTGATCACTTCAGAATAGACAGTCTCTCTCTCTCTCTCTCTCTCTCTCTCGCTCTCTCTCTCTTCCTATCTAGTGCTTTGTGAAGCTGCTGTGAGCGTTAGCTGATTAGATAAAACAGAAAGTGTGGATATAGACTGTGCTTCTCTTGGCTCAGACAGTGTGTTGGGGTCTCGTGTATGTTTGTTTAGGGTCTGTGCTGAGATACAGAGGAGTTTACTAAGGAGCCAAAGTGAATATTTCGAATATATCAACAATACAATGAGCAGGAATAACATTAGGACCACTGATAGGTGAAGTGAATAACACTGATTATTCCTTCATCACAGCATGTGTTAATTGGTGGGATATAATACGCATTTTATCACCAGTTTTTGTTAGAAGCAGGAAAATGACCAAGCTGCTACGATTAGATGACTGGGTCAGAACATCTCTAAAACTGCAGCTCTTGTGGGTTGTTCCTGGTCTGCAGTGATCTGCGTCTATGAAAAGTGGTTTTAAGTAAGGCCCGTCAATGGCATTACTGGATGTGTTAAAACACCTAGGCAGCTATCTACGTAGGCAGCATT
The DNA here is from genome assembly GCA_034509265.1 of Microcambeva bendego. Taxonomy (NCBI): domain Eukaryota; kingdom Metazoa; phylum Chordata; class Actinopteri; order Siluriformes; family Trichomycteridae; genus Microcambeva; species Microcambeva bendego. The sequence continues at coordinate 11,294,903 of JAYDZG010000043.1, forward strand.
TAATCCTGCCTACTAAATCGTCTTAAAATGTTAACGGTATATTCAGCGTAGAATGAGTCAGCATTGTATGCTCACTCATTCAGGAAGGACAAAAAAACATGGTGGCATATGCGGGGGAATTTTTTATGTAAATAAAGATGTACGAGTGTATTAAGTTGCAAGTTTGAGCTCGTCAGTGAAGTTTAAGCAATTTCGGTAGACTTTATTCGAGATTGCAATGCTTGTGCCACCTCAGTATATTGTTTTAAATAGCACAATGCTAAAGCTAGTTAAACACTATATAATCGTGTTGATAGTGCATTGGAATAATCTGACTTTAGGCAATGACTTAATAGAATGCTCACAGCTCCCTGCATTTTCGGTCAACACACCCAATGTTTTTGTCATCCAAGAGCTGCCAACACACTCTGTTTATGTGAGGCTGGGCATTGTCCTGCACTAGAAGAGCCCACTGCACCAGAATTGGGTCTTTCCATGGCTCTGAGGATTTCATCCTGGAACTTGACAGCAGTCAGGGCACTGTGGTGATCATATGGAGCTTTATGTGACTATCACTTACCCACCACCAAACCAATCGTGCTGAATGATGTTGCAGGCACATTTAAGATGAGAATCTTCAGACGCTAGAGGTAATTGTCTATGTAAACCAAGATCAGTGTCAGGTGTCCAAATACTTTTGACCTAGTGGTGTTTCAGCATGATTTTTACCTAATGTAAAGGTCAATGCACAACACTCATACATGCTACAGAACTCCAAAGAGGGCTGATTATAGTAAGTGTGTTATGGATTGAGGAATAAATTTGGGAGTGCTACAGATTGCTGAGTGTTCATTCAGCCATTGCAATTGTGTCTGTCCCTGCTGTCATCACACAGTCTGGATTCTAGTGTGTTTGCCTTGGCAGGGTGAGGATGAGCTGGAGAACTGCCAAAATAAAAGTGAAAAAAAAAACAGAGAGGGGTTAGCGAGAGTGAAGGAGAGAAAGGTTGAGACATAATAGCAGAACTGACACTTAGATCTCAAACTTTCCCATCCAGCACCTCATTGCTCTTGAGACCCTGTCCTTTTTGTGGACTGGAAGAAAACTTGGGCCAAGCGGATTGAGGAGGACAAAAAAGAATAAAAAAGGAAAGGGAAGTGAGACGAGATGAGAAAGATGGTGGAGCCTTGACTTACGAATGAACTATACACAAACTATAAGTTGACTTTTTTCAACTTATACAAACTTGTACAAACTAATTTTGGGTTACGAGGCAACATTGTGGGAGCTGAGTTATTTTCAAACTATTTTCAAATTATTATTGCTGTTTCCTTTGTATATAAGGCGACGACTGAGGGCCGAATATAAATGTTATCTAACATACCAGTGCATTGTGTCACCTCATCCCATTGATTTGAATGGCATGATGCTAACTGTGTTATACCTAATATATAAGGCAATATAATATTACATTCTTCTTTACATGCTTTATGTGCACTACATTATATTGTTTATTATTATTTATTACAGGTATGTCTCCGCTATCATTTAAGATTTGGGGGGAAATATATTTGTATTAATAACAAAAGAAAGCATTTTAGAGAGAGACTAGAAAGGTTAGGTAAGGGGGTGGTTTGGGAGGTGTGGCATGGATTCATTATATTTACATTATTTCTTTTGGGAAAACTAGATTAACCATACAAACATTTTCACTTTAGAACAATCCTTTGGAAGCAGTTAAATTCGTACGTCAAGAGTCCAGTGTAGAAGAGAGTTAAAGGTGGAGGGGTAGGAATGGGGAGAGGAAGGTGTGGAAAAGAGAAAATGAAGATAAGAAGAGAGAAGTAGAAGAAAAGAAAGAGGAGATAAAGGCTGCTTGCAGAGATGAGCAGCAGGGAGACTCAGTGTGAGTCTGGTTTCATTAGACGCGATGGATTTGGCACTTTCAACCTCCGTTTAAACTTCATTACACAATACACATCAGTCCTCTGAATATAGAGCAGCCAGCATGGAATCCAAGCTCTATATTTGGAAATGAGGTTTCAAATGCAGAGGCTGATGTTAATATGACACTTCTTTATGAGGAGAAAAATAAATTTGGTTAATTTTTTACACTCTGTTCTCATCATTAAGGTCCTTTCAGAGCAATGAGAAAATGTTGCATGTTGTATTCCAGTGAATAATAATAGTCCTTTTTTCTTTTCGTCACTCCCACATTTAAGGGTCACTTGGCATTATATGGTCTTGGGATCCACACTAAGAGCACCCTGATTTCCCACTTACAGTTTCATAATTATTTGGACGTTAGCCAGTCATCTGCTCAGCAACACTGAGTTCCAAATCAGTGTTAGTGGGCAAGTATCGCTGCACTACCTGAGCGCATAATCATTCTCATATTCATGAACAAATAGACAACAAGGATGATATATAAAGAACTATGGCCAAAATGTATGATGAATCTTCAAAAAGATTCTGCAATAGTCACTTTCCCTCTAACGTTCCCCAGTGTCATACTATTTTAATGCCATGAGCAGAAAATGTAGCCACTGATGCACCACTGGTTTTACTATTATCAGCACATAAAATCTTCTTCCCCTTGACCCTTCCTCACTACTTCCAACGAAAATATAAAAGTGTAGAAACTTTTTGATTTTTGAAGATGTGGACAGACATGCTTGACACTTTTTTATTCACTTTCCAAAAGGTTGTGTGTGTATTTGTGGAGGAATTTTTGAACATTCATCTTATTTATAAGATTTGTCCAGTGTCAGGCACTGATGCTAGACAAAAAGAGCTGGAAATATGTGGTAATTATAAAAAATAAAATAAATATAACTGAAATATATCCAATGCATCCATTGGAAAATAAGTATGGCTGATTTGGACAAAAATAAAACATAAAACATTAAACATAAGCATTAACATTAAGCATTAAACATCTGCAAGTATAAGGATTTTAGGAAGGTTGATTATGGCCAAACTGTGATGGCTAGACGACTGGGTAAGAGCATCTCCAAAACTGCAGCCCTTGTGGGGTGTTCCCGGTCTGCAATGGTCAGTATCTATCAAAAGTGGACCAAAGAAGGAAGAGTCATTGACAGCAAAAACACATTGATGAACATGTGGAGCCACGGTAGCTCAAATTGCCACAAATGCTGGTTCTGGTAGAAAGGTATGCATTGCAGTCTCAGGGCTGTTTTGAATGAAAAAGGTGGAACCAAAATAATATAAAGAATGTGGTCATAATGTTATGCTTAATCTGTGCACATAATCAAACACTATGTACAGTGTGTAGATATGCTAGAATGGAATGTTGCACATTCGACAAAAAGTGTGTCAGGTTAGTGTATGAGCATGTGCATTAAGCTAGCTAAGAAAGCATTGTTAACAGTTAAATCTTCCACTGTCCTACAAGGTCGCTGATGGAAGTATAAGTGGTGATTATTTTCTTCCTTCTTATCACATTATATGAGTTTTTATGTGGAACTTTTAGTAATCAAGCTGAATGGAAAGGATGATTGAAGCCTAAACTAAAAAAAAAATAGATACAGCACTATTGAGCATACAGTATAATGGAATTAAGTCCAAAACCATGGAGAATGATGCCTTCAAAACAGGCAAAAATGTTTTTAAGGTTTTTTTTCTTCAACATGACTTAATGAGCCTTCTTAATCCAGAATGACATGCTGAAATGTCATCTCTCAATTCTGCTGTAGCAATTTCAAACAACTTTATTCCCTATTTGACCCAGAGCTGTTTTTCGTTCCTCACCAAAACATTCTAAACACAAATCTATTTAACAATAATGAATTTCTTCCTCACAGGATCAAAATTGCATTGTTTTCAAAATCACACTAAATGACAGACCGCATTATGAGATTATGACTTGTCTTGTGAGCGTGCCCTGAGGAATGCTTCATTATTTCATTACTATGATCTTTTATTATCAAGCAATGAGCATGTCAAAAACAATCCTCCAACCCTTCAGGGGCATTTGTCCTCTTTTTTATATATTTGCACTGCCCATTTGTAATGGCGTGAACAGACAGATTGGATTGGGACTGAAATGAGTATTTAAATGCAGTAAATTATCTTATTATAATGATGTTTAAATGTGTTTTCTTTTTTCAGGCTGATGCTATTGAGTACTTTGACTCCAAAGCTGAATCACCTCAAAATGTAAGTTTTTTTTATGGTTTGCTTGCATTTCGCAGGGCTAATGTTTCCTAACTGGTTTCATGGTGAATTTGGTGACCTGGTTTATGTCTATCAGTGTGATTTCTATTTCTATTTAGGATATTGTGTACATGAAATATTTAGCGCTGGATGCCGTCCATGTAGTAACTCTCTGTAGCAACCCTACTCTCATAGTCCAGTCAGTTAACCTGAATGAATGTTTTTGGATTTTGAGAGGAAACCAGAGCACCCGGAGGACACCCACGCACAACATGCATCTTTCCTTGTTTTACTTTTACTTTAAGCTTGATCAGTTTTTAGTGTTTTGTTTGTTGATTGGTTGTGTAACTGCACTGTAATATATTTGGCACACTGCAGGTGTCTATGATTTTGTTTACATGAAAGGATACAAGATTTTCCCCCCAAACTGCTGACCGATTTATCATTCCTGTGAAAACCCTGATTCCAGAAGTCAGCCAAGCACGAAAGCAAAGCATGACTGAAGGAAAGGACTGAACGAGGGAAAGCGATGGATAAAATGAAGGAGGAATAGCAGAGATGAAGGATTCATAAATCAAGCGCGATTTTTGTTCTGTGGAGCAGGACAGTCATGTGATTAATGGTTGACCGCTTTAGGGACCGTCAACATCCCTAATTGGAGGACATCATTCATCATTAAGGAGGCCGAGGGGACGCTGCCCTGCGACACGCCCCTGTGACCTATGTCTTTTTCCCTACTGGTCTGAGAGGCTTGGGGCACTAGGGCACAAAGTTAGTTTCACTACAAAATTGCGGGCACACACACATACACTCACTCACACAGATTCACTCACACACAGAGACACACAGACACATGCATGAAAATAATGGCTGGGCACTGATGAGTGTCAAGAAAAGCCTCGACTTATGTTCCAGTTTATTCCAAATAGGCAGTTTGCAATTGCTGTGGCTAAATTGCAGGAAGGGAAAGGAGTGTCCCAATATATATTGTTTGATGGATGGATGAATAAATGGAGGGATGGACAGACAGCCGGCCAGACAGATACAGACATTTTTGTATTTATAGTGTATTTTTAAGGTGTGAAGAAGTAGTTCCCTCTCTCTGATTGCTTGTATTTTTGTATATTATTTCTGGCCGAATTGTTTGAGCGGCACTGTGGATCAGTGCGTAGTACTGTTGCTTCAAAGCAAGAAGGTCCTGGGTTGATTCCCATGCAGGGTAGTCTGGTTTCTTTCTGTTTGGAGTTTGCATGTTCTTACCCCCGTCTACATGAATTTCCTTCATTAGGCCATTATTTTAAAAAAATACTCATTGAAACATGATTTATTTATTCACATGTAGACATGAAGGGTCTGTCTGTAAATTAAGTGTGCTCTATACATAGACAGCATTTTACATCATACTACACTCCTGAGAAGAAGGTTGTCTACTTTAGCCAGACAGTGTACAGGAATTGTAATGAATCATGCTGGTTCAAACCTCACCACTGCTAAATTGCTGCTGTTAGGCCCTTGAGCAAGGCACCTAACCCTCATTTCTCAGACTGTACTGTATGTTGCTTTTGATCAAGGCATCTGCTAAATGCTGAAAATGTAAATGTAAGACACTTGATAGCTAACTGTAGGGCCAGTCGTATATTAGTGGTTAGGGTACAGGACTAGTAATCTGAAAATCGCTGGTTTAAACCTCACGACTGCCAGGTTGCTGCTGTTGGCCCCTAATCAAGGCCCTTAACCCTCAATTGCCAAGACTGTATACTGTACTGTACGTCGCTTTGGATAAAGGCATCTGCTAAATGCTGAAAGTGTAAATCTACTTTCATAGATTCCTTGACATTTCTGAAGTGCCTTGATTCTAAGTGATAATCTAAATAATGATGAAGCAACTGATGCTTCAATAGCAGTGAAGGCAATCCCAGCATTCAACTTCTAAAAATTTTGAAATATGTCAGGCGAATGTGTAGCAATGGATGTAAATCCATTCTAATTTATTTTTGATTGCAATGGCTTCTAAAAAACAGAACTGTTTCTGGTACACACAGAGAAATTTTATCTGACCCATATCAACCCATTGATTTGAATGACCTCAGGCTAACTGTCATTAGAGCTTAGTAAGAGAAAACTGCTGTAAAGTTATTGCTCCAACTGCTGTCTAAGTAGAATCTGAATAACCTGTCTTATACGCTTAATGTCTTTAAATTATCTCTGCTCAAGCAGCTGCCTATGTATGCAGTAGGCACCAAGGCACCTCACTAGGTTTTTACATAGTCTCAAAGCAAACATAAGGAGTACCACATAGAAAGTACTGTGAAATGGAAACCAAACTTGAGTCAGTGTAATGAATGTAGGGCTATCTTTGGGAGGAAACAAATAATTTACAAAATGTTTTAACAAAGTTTGATGATGATTATCCGATTAGTCACATCCGACTCTCGGTTACTTGATGGATAATCGATCCATGAAGTATTTCGGCAAGTAGTTTGCCATTGCTTTCTCCATCCCTCCTCATTTATCCGGGCTTGGGACAGGCATGCAGCTGTTTCCAGTTACACGGCTGGGTAAACCTACAGGACGAATCAGTGTCTCCAATTAACCTGGTAGCATGTCTTTGGACTGTGGGAGGAAACCGGAGTAAACCAGGACCTTCCTGCTGTGAGGCAACTATGCTACCTAGTAATATAATGATTCTAAAGATTGGTGTTTTTATTTACAGTAGACTTTCAAACTCATCCCTCTTTGTTCTGTCTGTTTTCTTGGTCTGATGCCATCCCACCATCTCACTGTTTTTCTCTTCAGAGTTTTTCTTCTCCCCCAGGGCTGTCTCCTCCTTTCCACCCACAGCTCCTCTAGTCTGTTCCTGTTTTTCCAGTATAGAAGTTGCAATTTTCCTCCCTGCAGTCCAATCTCTCCATCATTAGCTAGTCTAATGAGCATTCGTGGACAGATGTTGAGTTTTCTCTAAAAGCATTTCCAGCAACTTTGGGATTGATGGACCCCACATTGCTCTAAGCCTGGAGATGACACATTGCTCTGACTTTTTGTGGAACCTCAAAGCCGTGTTTGATTTGCATAGAGAAGGTTTCAAAGAGTGAACATTGTACAGCTGCATTAGTGAATTCCAAAGAGGAGGATGCTAAAGATATCAGAGTAGAAGATAAATGTAGTCACCTTTCACAGCAGACATTGTGTCAAATCAGCAAAACATATCCCATGTCTCCAAACCCCCAATCAGCGGGCCATAGGCAGGAATGGTGGCAAAACTTATAATGTTGAAACTTTAAGTCCTTGTGTGCCCTAGAACTTCAAAGAAGCACAATAATTATTAATTGTACTTAAGATTTCAACAGGCACATGAACACCAAATAAATATAGAGGCTTTATTTTACCTGGCAAACCACATTTGGACCAGATTGGCACCGATTTTTGGTTTATTTTGGTGTTTGTTTTGATGATTTTTTGTGATCCCTTACTGACAGTGATGTTTTGTTCCATATGCACTTTTATAATACTGTGAGGTTTAAACAAAAATAAAACAAAACAAATGCAATATTTATAAAACTTGCTTCTAATGTATCTCAGCTTTTATATAGTACCCTAGTTATGTATACTTTAGTTTGAGTTTGTATTAGCTCCCTGTGTCTGTGAAAATACTAGAAGTCTATAATTAGCCCTTATATTCACAGATAAACAACAGAAACCACAGCAATAGTATAACCGAAAACATTATATAATTATAACTATACATAGAACCCTGTAAAATATTTGTAATATATGTTTTATTATGTGTAGACTGTTTCTACACATAATAAAACATATATTACATTCATAAAACATTCATAATAAAACATATATTACATTCAAACATTCATAAAACAGCTCCAATCATGCACTGGTCTATGCTTCACCCTGGGTCTTACAAGCCCATATGTCATTGTTTTATTTAATAAAATACTTGTTGTCTCTGCAGTCAACTATACAGCGGTCAAATATACAGTTTCAACCGTTTTCATGATAGAGTGACTCCATAAAATTCCGGAGTAGGCAAAACAGTCCCAGATTTATTTTCACCACCATACATCACTGTTGTTTTGTCACATTGAGGTATCAATCTTTCACAACTTTGATTCACCAATATGTTAGCTTTAATATTGTTTTTTTTTTCAGTTACTGTCAAATGTTTGTATGTTACTGCCCATGCCCAGCATTGTTTATTATTCTAAGGATTTTAGACGGTTTCTTGTCCTTTTAGACCACAGTTGTTTAGAACACAGCTTGTCCTTTTAGACCACATAGCCTTATTGTGATCGTAGTTTTACTGATTGTATTTTCTGACTTTTTATACAGCACATTCAGTTTTTCATTTTCTTTAACCCCTTATCCTAATTAGGGTGGAAAGGGGTGCTGGAGCCAAATCAGCTTTTTCAACGGGCGCAAGGCACATGGTAACACCCTGGATGGGGCGCCAGTCCATCGCAGGTACCTACAGGACAATTCACTGTCAACCTGGTGACAGTCTTTGTACTGTGGGAGGAAACCGGTGTACCTGAAGGAAACCCACATGGACACGGGGAGAACATGCAAACTCCACACAGAAAGGAACTAGATCACCCCACTTGGGGATCGAACCCAGGACCTTGAGACGACAGTGCTTTGGATTTTGGAATGCACATGTCCAACTGTTCAATGTTTCAGTACTTTTTTGCAGCTTGCTGTTCTCTACCAATGAGCTTAACGGCAAAATTCACAACCGTTGTTTGATCCATGAATCAAACAATACATACTTGGCAACTCACTTTAATCTGTTCTTCTTAAAAAATATATCAGTGGTCTTAGATGTCCATTTTGGATCATTGTCATGTTGGACAACAACCAAGGTCATGGAGAGATGGTAGCATCTTCTCTTTCAATATAGAGCAGTACATCTGTAAATTCCATAGATGAAATGAAGCTCCATCAATGTAATGTAGCTCCTCTACACCACCAGCATTCATAAAGCCCCACATAAGTACACTGCCACATGTTTCACCATATACATCAAGCATTTTTCTTTGTACTCATCAGCTTTGTGACACAGTACAGTTTTGAAGCCATCAGTTTCAAAAACACTGATCTTGGTCTAGTCACTCCAGAGTATAATTAGTCCAATTAGTCTTCAGATTCTCAGAAGGTTACGGTCAAATTCTAAATTGGCTTTTTTGTGCATGGGCTTTACCAGAGACTTCCTTCGTGGATGAAACCCAGCAATGCCATTCTTCTGCTACATGCACACTGTATAAAGCAGTTGATTTATATCTTAAGGTCAGGATCAAAACTGTAAGAAACAAGGATCAGCTTGATCATAAATGGCTGTAGGTTTCACAACATGGCACAGATTGACTCATTTTCACCTTGTTCACACATTGCTGGGAACAGAGTGCTGGGATTTACACCAAATCTTCTGGGTCGCAGTGTTATGACCTCAAGCTACAACACAATGTTTTATAAACATTTCCCAAAAGCATTCCAAACTGAAATTTTTTGAAACATCACAGCATTACAGCTAGACCAAATATATAGCACAGCTTAATGTTGTTGTTTTCTACCTACTCAAAAAAGTTTTATTGTTCTAAAGTAGAAACTATGCAAACCCATTTTGAATTAAGCCAATTTGGGATCAAAACCCCAAACCTGGC
>JAYDZG010000043.1:11307899-11317998 GCA_034509265.1 Microcambeva bendego
AGTTCAATTGGAGATTCGAAATTTCCTGTGAACATGCTGGACATTGAACTTGACTTGATTAATCTTGTGTAACCTATCCTATCATTAGATTCGGTACGTACTATACCACTATGTACTACTATAACAATATAAGGCATCCAGCCTTGTATCCGGTGGGAGGCTTCAAGAAGTACCATACATTGGTGAATGCAACTCAACTGGAAAATAACAACTGTTTTGTTTTGTACAAATATTGTAACTAATAGTAAATTAGATATCCTTATATATCGTGGAAGAAAACCCCAACTTATTGTTAACGGGAGAAAATGGATATGAAACGGTTAACTTCTTCAACAGTTGGAGCTACGGTAGCTCATCTGTTGGATCAGACAACATGGGTCAGTCTTCACTTCACATGCGTCAATAAGCCTTGATCACCAATGACCACGTGGCTGGTTTATCATTGTTCCTTCCTTGGATCACTTTTAAAGATGCTGATCATGGCAGACAAGGAACACCCTAAACAGCAGCAGTTTTGGAGCTCTCCCTATTTATACGGGCCTTGGACTGGCACTACAATGCACAGCGTTATGCACCCTAGTGGCTAGGTATCTATAGGAAATATTTTTTTGGAATGTGGGAGGAAACTGGAGCATCCGGTGGAAAGGACATAAACCAGAAGGACATCGCTATCCACTTAGCTATATTGATGCCCAGGAACTTTATGTCCTTTAAAAATAATTAAACAAGATGCAGACGTGTATATTAGCTTTATAAAAGTTTATCTAACATCAATGGGGCAAATTCCAAATAAATGTGGAATTCTTTTTAACAACAGCTCACATTCTGCATCCTGTAGCCTTTCCCCCATCCTCACACCTTTTACAGACCTGGCAGGAGTACAAAAGTGATGCTGGTGATTAGGGTACAGCACTGAAAGATAAAGACCAGACTGAAAGAGTCTTCAAAATGTCATTCTTGGCCCCGTAACCTTTAATTAAACCTTGAAAACGAGGAGATAAAATTAACGAATGGGGTAATGAATCGAGCAAAACAGGTGGTGTATGGCTGGAGAAAATGAACCAATCAGTCTTTCCTGGGTGGATTTTTAGCTCCTAATTAGAAGCTGCCTTGGTTAATTATGATTGGGCTCCGCTATAAAAGGGGGAGAGGGGTGAACGCTCTCGACGGAATGACAATCCGGCTGAAAAATAAACAAATAAAGAACACTCAGCCGGGCCTCTCGTGGACAGAGGACATTTCCGAGCCAGAGGACATCAGCTTCATTGTTACTAAAAGGGCAGCAAACTTATGCAGCATCAATGCCAACAGCCAGAGCCAGATTTTGTGCTCTACAAGACATATTACTGCAATGTTGTACTATTATTCATTGCAGTGGAGTGTTTATGCATTGTTTACCTTCTAATTAAGCCTGATAACAGCTGTTTAAATTAGTCTAAACATCCGGATGATGTAAAACAGACGATGGACGACACAGCATCTTAGAGCTCAGGCTAGCCTGAAATGCCATTGATTTAGGCGGATTTAATGTCACTCAGTGCTATTGATTGGAGGGATTTGGAGCTGAGGGAGTAAAAAAAAGGCAGCTGATAGTAAAGTGTATTCAAATGTTCTGTCTGAATAAATTTATGTATTTAAAATTCAGGTGAAGAAAGTTTGTTTTGGCACATTACAAAAATAATAAAATAAATCTATAAACCTCTTTATGGATGTATTATTATGCACAGTATCAGAGAAGCTCTGGGTAAATCTTCATACACATGTACACAAACTTTTATTATGCACATTAACTAATAATTCAGTTGTCCAAGTAACATAAATGTTTACTGTAATTTGGAACCAAGACTAACTAGAGAGGGATGAAAAGATAAAATTACATTTAAACGAAAGCCGAGGGCAAATATTCTAAAGAAAGTTTGTTTTCAGCAGAGCTTTGTAAGTGCAGAGAGACATAAAGAAGTGAATAGATTATGCAGTGGATTCCAAAGAGTGGAGGCAGCAATTTTAAAAGACCTGTCACCCACTGTGGAAAGCCTGTACTTACGAACAACTAACACTCCAGAAACTCACGCACCTTGGAGCGTGCAATGGGGCGTGAGAATCTAACAATCTTAAGAGGTAAGTAGGACAAAGGCTTTGCAAAGCTTTTAAAGTTAACAGCAGGCATAACATTATGACCACGACTATGCACATTTTCTATGAGTGCTTGACATTTTACTCTTATTTCAGGTCAAATTACAACATACCTGAATACACACATATACACATAAGCTCTATAAATAGAATAGGATAGATTGCCTTTATTGTCATTTCACAAGTGCACAGCAAAATTCTTTTGGCATCTCCTTATGTGTGTGTGTGTGTGTGTGTGTGTTGGGGGGTGTAAACAACAAAAACATTACATTACTTTAAAAATGTACAATACCAATCAAAAGTTTGGACACACTTTCTCATTCCATGTTTTTTTTTAGATTCTTTGCATTTTGTACATTGCAAATTTAAACTGAAGACACCCACACTAAGGGGGAACACATATGGAATTGTGTATTAAACAAAATGTGTTAAACAAACCAGAATATGTTTTAAATTTTATATTTGTTATATTTTAGTAGCAACCTTGCTTTTGGCATTCTCTAAATCAGCTTCATATTGTAGCGGCCTGGAATAAAAACATTGAATTAGAAGGTGTATCCAAACTTTTGACTGGTACTGTGTATTGAACAATAATCAATAATAAGTTAAACTTGAGTTGTATGATTCAAAGCAAATGGATTTATAATAGAAAAGATACAGTAAACACATGATTTTGAAACAAATAGCTCATCTCTTGCTGCTTGTGGATACGTGTGTGTATGTATGTGTGTGCTGCGTCTGTGTGTTTGTCACATTGACATTCAGGGAGATATCAACAAAGCCGTCTCTCCCTTCATCTCAACAGCAGCTTGTAATTGCATTTTAATAGACAATTAAAGGCAGGCCATAAATCAATTCTCACACTGGGCAGCAGATTTGCATTTGATTTTAGGAAAAAATAAACAGTTCTTATCACGTCAAACTCAATTAACCCATCCCTCTCTATTACTCTGTGGTATTTTACTCCCTCTGGGAGCATGGAGGTGTGTACACTCTAAATTGTTCCTAGGTGTAAGTAAGGGATTGAGTAAGTTAGTGGTTGGGGTTGTGATGCCCTTCAATGATTTGATCCACTTGTGACTCTGATTAGAATTAAATTGATTCTTTTAATCATAGGGTCTGTTCAAAAAATGCTGTCTAGAAGGTACCTTCAATTTGACCGGTATTTTGACGGAATAACAGGGAAACATCTAGGCTGCATGATAACTAAGTGGGTAGCACTCGTCCCTCACAGCAAGAAGGCTCTGGGTTTGATTTCTAAGTGAGCACTCTGGTTCCTTCCATTGTGGAGCTGGCATGTTCTCCGTGTGTCAGCGTGGGTCTCCTCCGGGTTCTCTGGTTTCCTCCCAAGGTCTAAAACATGCATTCAGGTTAATTGGAAACATTAAATTGACCTGATGGTACATAGTCAATAGGTTGCATAAACCAGTGCATTGTAGTACCGGTCCCAAGCCTGGATAAATAGGGAGGGTTTTGTCAGGAAGGATGTAAAACGTATGAGAACTCAATTATGCGGATCACTAATAGGAGCAGCTGAAGGAAGAATAAAATGTTTAGAGTAGCCTAGTGTATCATAGCCTTAGCCTGGATTTGTTTTGTATAGCTTTGCCCTGTCCGTCTGTCATTGTATGTCTTGTCTGTTACTTCTTGGTCATATGTATCATTCTTTATTAGTCATTTGTGTTGTTCCTGTTCTGTTCTGTCTCGTCTTTTATCAGCAAACATGCACTATATAACACATTTATGCATCATGTCTAATTCAATTTCCCAGACAAGTAATTCATCAGGACCATCTTGCTGACAGACAACAGTACTATCCACTTTAATTGTGCCTTGTTTTTTATTTATTATTATTTTATTTATTTGTGGTTCAGGATTTGCGGACTTAGTCATTTGCCCCCACAAGTTTTGCCCCCTTTGCAGAACTTTGCAGAAAACCAATGTGTTGAGTGCTGTTATTTTAGAGAAGACTAGGTTTTTATCTTTAACAAAACTGTGTGATCAGGACACTTGTATGAGCGTCGGAGGCAACAACTCACAGAGATTAATAAAAGAATGCTACACTCTCCAAAGTGCACTTTGCTAATGTAAATTCTTTAAATAGGCAGTTGCTCTACACAACAGAACAAGCTGAGTCTCATATTTACTAGTTGACTTTATATTAATGTGTGACTAGATATATTGTACAGTATACACATGTCAAAAAAACTGACAGAGGGGTGCTACTGTCTTTACAAATCTAAGCATGATTTACAACAGATGACTCAATACAACCATTTCCAACTGTCCCTAGAAAGGTAAACTACCCACTTTCCAAAGGAAGTGTGCTTCATAGCAATTGAACCCTGCCGTTTATAAGCTGTTACTCCCGCCTCCGCTCCAGGATCAGCCACTGATTGATTAGGAAGATGGCTTGCCGCTCAACAGTTGGGCAAAAACTACAGTAATGAGTGTTTAAGCATCTTTGGACCTTGTCCATTATGTAAAGTTTTTCATTATTGGTGGCTGTTCTTGTAAACCTCACATATTGTGTGGGTTTACTGTGCTAATGAGCCCAATGTTAGAACCAAAAATGAGAATGCCAGTGCTAGCTGTAGCCTAGTGGTTAAGGTGCTGGACTATTAATCCAAATGTTGCCAGTTCAAACCTCACTACTGCCAGGTTGTGGCTGTTGGACCCTTGAGCAAGGCCCTTAACCCCCATTGCTCAGACTGTATAATGTAACTGTACTGTAAGTCACTTTGGAAATGGTATCTGCTAAATGCTGTAAATGTAAACAACCAGAGGTGTTCTCATACAGCTATGACAAGTACCCACTGACAGTGACCTAAGAAAATAAGTTGAGCAACGGTATCAAGTCAAATTTATTTGCACCAACCAGCTAAAAAACTTTAAGTTAAAGGTAGAAAACTCAGCTGGAACCAATTTGCTTTTGGTGGCTAAACTAAACACAAAGTATAACTAGCAAATAATAATAACAATATTAATAATATTATAATAAAATAATTAAAATAATTATAATGTAATTAATTGGAGTTCTGTCGAGTCTGTGATGAAATACATATTTAGTTCTTGACATCTATCAGGAGCAGCATTGTTGTCACAGCAGTCCACATTTATTTAACCATGGGTGGGTAAACAGGCTTACTTCAGAACCACCTCAGGATAAAAAAAACCCCAGAAAGCTTTGTTGGTAAAATGGTTGGTAACACAGACATAAAGGCTTTCACATGACATCAGCATCCACTTCCAAAACCTTCAACAAACCTGAGTGATTGGACAGGAGAGAATGACAAGCAGAATGACAACCATGTGTGTGTTCATGTGAATAATGCAGGAGGAATCTTTTCAAACATAATTCAACTTATTCCCGAAGTTTCACATTGAAGGAAAAAAGTTCTGAACAGTGCGTAGGGTTCTTTTTCACATTACTAGGATTGTATTTTATTCAATGTGCAACACCTTTGCACATTTGGAACACTAAAGATTGATCTGTTTATACTTTATAATTGTTGTCTTGACATACCTGGCAAGCAACAAACTTTAATTTTCATTGACAGTGGGTTTGTGTCAAGTCATGATTTTAATCGCCTGTTTGAAATCACACAATTATTTTGTTTTTTAATTCTACTCTTTTCTCTTTACTAGCCCTTAATTGCTCTGTCTCAACTCTGTCATGTTTCTTTGTTGGGATTTTAACACCATTGTAATGCCACAGTCAGAAATGTTTTTTCACATAAAATAAGTTAATACTCTGCCTTTAAATTGTATTAGTGTCTGTACCACCTTGGGACAGTGTTAGCCTAGTGGAGAGCTTTGGGCTATCAAGTGAGAGATTGAGAGTTTGATTTGCAGCTTTGCTTTTCAGCCTCTGTTGGGCAGTAGAGCAAGACCCTTAACCTTGTCTTCTCCAGGGTTGGTGTACAATGGTTTGTGGGGAAAAATGTTTTATCGTGCACATGGACATTTATGTATGACAAATAAAGGTATTCTATACTATTCTAACAACAAATGCAGTTAAACTACATTATTAAATGTAGTTTAACTCGCAACTAAATCTAATTATTAGTAATTTAAACTTGCCTTGGTATATAAGAAAATCATATGTCAGTTTACAAAAAAATTGTTGTTGTGTTTTGTATAATATATATCCAATTGTATACACATTTACAGTATTGTACTTTTTCTTTTATAAAGAATATGCAAAGTACTTTAGCCGAGCTGCTTATAATGCAATATGTTTGTGGCATTTATCAAAAATATTTTGAAAAAAATAAATATTTGTGCAGTTTTATGCAGCCTCAACATTTTCTGTTATTGAAAGTACTGTTGAAATGAGCTTTTGTGGGCACATTTAAAACCACAAATGAATTAAAATGCTAATTAATGATATCTTTGGCTGCTTGAAAGATTAGAGCGGTGTGCGGTTGTTGCGATGACTTTGCAGTTTATTACTGACAGGGTTAATGACATTCAGGAGTTCAATATGAGCATGATAGCCATTTCACACATTAATTGATTTAGCCGAGTATTGGCCACTTTTATTTGTGCTGATGTATTTCATTAGAAGTGAGCATGGGTAGAAAGCATGATGAGTCTGTGGGCTGAAGGATGAAACATCTGACTATAAGGGTTATCACAATGTTTATTTAATTATTGCTGTATTTAACAGGGATTATTGACAATAATGATTTGGTTTCTGTGTGTGTAGCAACTTGAAGACACCGATGGAGAGAGTGACAAGGACACACCAAAATCCATTCACCTGGAGTTTGTGGATGACCCTAACTTTAAAAACAAAGTCAACTACTCTCACACAGCTGTGCAGATTCCTACAGACATCTTCAGGGGCTGTAAGTGCCAAACTTACTTTTACAGAACAACACACACAATAGAAATACAGCTATCGAGTTATTATTTTTGCCTAAAAAGTATATTATACTCTTAAGCGAGTTAGAATAGGTGTATGTGCTATACAATGCATGTTCTTTAAGTTCCTTGCGCTCTGATCTCAACCAGTTTTATTTTTTCCAGTTTCAGTCCTTTTCAGAATAAACTGTTTAAGGTCTCTGCCACTTTTATGCAAATAAGCTATTGCTGGCCACGCCCCAACATCCCATGCTGAATATTTACCATTACATTACATTTATCTCACATGAAAATGACAGAAAACAGGCAGTGTTTCTTAATAGTGACAAAGCTCGTTCACCAAGCTGTGTTAATATAAATGTGCAGTCCATCGTCTCTCGTCTTACTGGATTCGTCCACTGTTCAATGAGAAAAATGCTGAGTAATGAAAGCCAATGCGGTTTTAGCTTTAGGTTAGCCTTTAGCCCTCCGTCCTTCCCACATCTCTGTTTACGGTCTTATCTCCACCTGGGAGCTCTTTCACCTGGCCGGTTAGAATGCGTAGTCTCCGTGTTTCAGAGATCTCAAGGATGAGTTGAGCGTTGGTGATAAAACTGTTGGAGTAACACATACCGATTTCCAAAAGTTCCTGTCAGGTGTAGGATCTTAAAGTAAAGTTGTAATATGGAAAATAGGGAGGAAAATCCTTAAAAAATTGAAATCTGGTACAGACGCAAAATCATCTAGGGTTCCCTCAGGATGCTCTGTCTGAGTATCACTAAGGATTAAAATAGGTTAAATGATGTTTAAAGATCTCATCGCACGTTTTATGTTGAATTTGTGAAATACCACGTGTTGAGTTTGGTGGCCTGTCTGTTCTGCACCATTTCTCCATTCATGCTCTTTTTATTCACACAAAAGCAAATATGTTATAAAAAAGCTTTCATTCTCAGCTAAGAGCGTCATGATTCCTTAAATCTAGCCTTTGGCACGATATTTAATAATTGCACAATAAACCTTCAAACGTGAATGTGATTTGGCTTTGGATTTTGTCCTGGATTTTCCAGCTGACAGTCTCAGATAAATTGCAGCTTTTCCTTTCATACTTTGATAAGGAATTCTATGAACATTTCTCTGAAAAAGCAGGTGCTTCTGACACAGCTGCTGTATGTGCACTACTAATCAGGGATTAGATTTTTGTCTGAATAAATTCTACTCTGAAGAGTGCTGTTTTCATATCAGTTAGTATCATTTTGCATTTGCATCTTTAACTTTTGTTCATTAATTGTTTTTGCAGTGGTGTCAGAAGCATTTTAATGTGGGGAGGCACACTGGGGGTCAGGGGGTCTTCCCCCTGAACATTTTTAATGAATTAGATACTATTTCCTGCATTCTAGTCTATTTATATACCAAAAAAGTGACTTTATTCAATGACTATTTTAGAGACAAGTCCTCATTAAACTAGTCCATACATTTAAAAACACACTGCAATGTCTAAGATTACATGAATGTGACACAATTTATCACCAACAGCCTTTTACTTTTGATTTTGTGTATTCTTTTTTATTTAGTTTAAGATGTAACACAACATGCCATAGTGATCCTTAAACAAACAATTGATCATCAACCAAGAACACTACTGTTAAAAATAAGGCAAAGCTTACTCCTGAAATGTCATTGTTTAGTTAACATTTATTTATGGCCTAGGGTTAATTTTGAGGGTATATAACAAAAGAATAGCATTTAATTATCAAGCAAAAGCTGGATGGCAATGGCAATGGGACTTTTTTTTACCTCCTCGAGTTTCGAGCAGCCATGCACTTTTCCTGTCTATGCACTGAGGATTAACCTCAACAACTGAGTGGAACTGTGGTATGTGTATTCTCCTATCAATCAAGTGGAATGGATTGTTTCTTAAAGCAATAGGAACCAAATAGGGGCCAAACGAATGGTTATGAAAAGTGAAGGGCACATGTCAGATTTAATGGTGGTGATTCCCATTGTGTTTTTGCAATTGCAGCATGCACTGGAGCTAGTAAGGTCATTACAAGCTTTCCCATGATCTTATAATCCATGTTCATCCTTTTAACACCATTATTTTACATCATTATTGCCATGTTACTCAGTGCCTGGGTTTATGTGTTCTAAAGTGCTGACATAATTGCTTGATAAGGTTTAAGTCTAACAGTCAGCACCCATCGATCTTTCTTGGTCTTTGGCCTTTCTTGGTCTTGGTCTTTGTTGCATAGTGTTGAGATCTGATAATGCAGGTTCTTATAGAAAGGTGTCAGAATACACAGTGCATGCAGCATTTATATGTGCATGTTAGTCATAACAATTTTCTGACCAAAGCAAAGCAAAAATCAAGGTAATCAAGACATTCCTTGACTCATTGACTCTTTGACTCACATAAACCAAAATGATTATGTGTACATTCAAACATGGTGAACACCCATGTTTACTGGCTGCAATCTATTCACACTGGGAGGACCTATTGTCATCTGCATTATTAATTATGAAGGATTATTTATGTGTTGGATGGTGTTTGTAAACTGGGCTTTCCATGGTAACATGGGCAAGTGTTTTCTCTAAACTGTTGCTTCATAGTTAAAGTCACAGACATTAAAGATTATCCTTCGCTTGAATTTTACCACTTATACTATAAAAGCCCTCTTTCCTCTATCAACAAACAGCAGGCAGTATTTGCATGCTTTTCATGGAACCCAAGTGTGTTATTAGATTATCATATGAGAACAGATGGGTCATTATTCCAGAAAATTGATTGGACCAGCACTTATGTATAATTGTATTGTGCTTTACACCACATTATATATGATAGCCAGGAAAACCAACACATATGGGGAAATCATTTTCCAGGTACACAATTTGTTTTGGGGCGACACGGTGGCTTAGTGGGTAGCACTGCCGCCTCACAGCAAGAAGGTCCTGAATTCGATCCCCGTGTGGGGCAATCTAGTTCCTTTCTATGTGGAGTTTGCATGTTCTTCCCTTGTCCATGTGGGTTTCCTCCGGGTACTCCGGTTTCCTCCCACAGTCCAAAGATAGGCCACCAGGTTGATTGGAGACACTGAATTGTCCTGTAGGTACCTGTGATAGA
>JAYDZG010000043.1:11362680-11377476 GCA_034509265.1 Microcambeva bendego
ATCCTGTGGGGTCAAAATGATCATGAGAACGGTGAGTAAAAATCCCAGAACTACATGGAGAGACCTGATGAATGACCTGCTGAGAGCTGGGACCAAAGTAACAAAGGCTACCATCAGTAACACACTATGCAGAGAGGGACTCAAATCCTGCAGTGCCAGACGTGTCCCCCTACTTAAGCCAGTTCATGTCCAGGCCTGTCTGAAGTTTGCAAGAGAGTTTATGGATGATCCAGAAGAGTATTGGGAGAATATCATGTGGTCAGATTAATCCAAAATAGTACTTTTGGTAAAAACTCAACTCGTCATGTTTAGTAGAAGAAGAATGCTGAGTTGCATCCCAAGAACACCATACCTACTATGAAGCATGGGGGTGGAAACATCATGCTTTGGGGCTGTTCTTTTCTTCCAGCATGACAATGATCCCAAACTCACCGCTCGGGCAACAAAGGAGTGGCTCTGTAAAAAGCATTTCAAGGTCTTGTAGTGGCCTAGCCAGTCTCCAGACATCAACCCTACAGAAAATTTGTGGAGGGAGTTGAAAGTCCTTGTTGCCCAGTTGGCCCAAAACATCACTGCTCTAGATCTGCATGGAGGAATGGGCCAAAATAGCAGCTACAGTGTGTGCAAACCTGGTAAAGACTTACAGGAAACATTTGACCTGTCATTGTCAAGAAAGGTTATGTTACAAAGTACTGAGTTGAATTTTTGTTATTGACCAAATACTTATTCTCCACCATAATTTACAAATAAATTCTTTAAAAATCCTATCCTGGATTTTT
This sequence comes from Microcambeva bendego, assembly GCA_034509265.1. Classification (NCBI taxonomy): domain Eukaryota; kingdom Metazoa; phylum Chordata; class Actinopteri; order Siluriformes; family Trichomycteridae; genus Microcambeva; species Microcambeva bendego. The sequence continues at coordinate 11,363,460 of JAYDZG010000043.1, forward strand.
CCCCCTCTCATAATTGAAGAGTACCTATGATGAAAATTACAGACCTCTCTCATCTTTCTAAGTAGAAGAACTTGCACAATCAGTGGCTGACTAAATACTTTTTGCCCCACTGTAAATATATATAAATGTATTACTCCAACTTCAATTCAATAGGACATTATGGTCACATTTGTCTATTTTCCTTTTTCTTTATTTTCCTTACTTCATTCCTCTCCACCTGTTAACTGCTTCTCTGTGCCTTTTTGGCACTGCGCCCCTATACTTAGCGCTGCCCTAATGATCATGTCTCACCCAGCTCCCTTATTAGTCAGTTGCAAACTGCGCCAAAGTGCTTTAAATGTCCTCCAAGTTTCGAAATTAATTAGCTGAGAAAGAACTGTCTTTCCGGTGATAAACGTGACTTCCTTCCATCGCCAGCCACAGCAGCTCTAACTTCAGGATTAGGCTTATGAGTAGCCATGTTCGACAATCAAATGGCATGCATGAAGGGGACCAGATTGGCACAGCAGGCATGAAGGTTCCTCTCAGCATTCGTCTGGACTTGATCACTTGCTTTTTTACACCGTTCCTGCTGCTATCACAAGCCTGCAGAGAATCATTCTTGACATACTCACAAAGGCTGAAAGGCTGAAAGGCTCTTTCCCTTTGGTGTAGAAGACGTCCAGATTGTGGATTCTATCAGAAAGGGTGCACACACAAACACGTACTTGTTTAGGCATGTAGTGATTTGCGCTCAACCCACGCACTGTCTTAAATAGGTTAAGAAGTGTTTCGAGTGTCTTTTCTGTTATGCATCTTGCCTAAAAACGAGAGAAAGCAATGTATGTAGTAAGAGATGTCTTTGACACAGCTTAACGTCTGTTAGTATTTCACCTCAAGCTGTTTCCCAGTGTAATAGATTAACCCAGTCCAGTGCTTTTATTCATTTACAGTACTGTGAAAAAGTATTTGTCACATTTCCAATATTTTTGCTCATATGTTTTATATTTTTAAATTGATATTTAAATACGTTTCAGATTTTAATGAATCATTCCATTTATTAAAGATAAAGATGAATTCATCTATGAATAAAAATGTCCTCTAAGCCTTGGTGGTAACAACTGCAATAAACAATTTGTACTTCAGAAGATGAAGATTCAAATATGGGGACAGTGTTAGCTTAGTGGATGGAGCGTTGAGCTATCAATCTAAAAGTTCCATTTCAAATCCAGGTCAGGAGTGCTGAATCATCTGACCACAGTATACTTTTTCACTGTGCGATGGTCCATCCTAGATGCCTCAGAGCCCAGAGACATGGTTAACATAGGCCTCTTTTTTGCACAGTATTTTTTAGACAGTGATCGAAGATTACAGGTGACAGCTTGCACACTCTCTTGGTCTTTAGACACTGAACTTCCTAACAATTTCTTGATATGCACAGTAAAGGGATAAATATACTTTTATAAATTTAAGGTACATAATTTAAGGTACATACATCTCTTACAAACTAGAAATATGGTAATCTTTGCTAATCAAAGACTTCTGGATGTTGCTTTTGTACCATGATTACAATTACCAGTTGATATCACCTGTTTGGAATCATATCATTCTTTAATTTTCTCACCTTATTGCTAGCTCAATATTGCTCTCGTAATGTAAGGAGCACTGCATTTTAACTTTGTATGATTTGTAGTTGTTATATCAGCCCTTATTAGGGTCGGGTAGGGGTGCTGGAGCCTATCCCAGCCATCCAAAGGGCGCAAGGCACACGGTAACACCCTGGACGGGGCATTAGTCCATCACAGGGAGTACATCACTGGTATAAAGACACAGAATTTGTGGCTAAAATTATTCTAAAATCTGATAACAGCTCCAGTAAAGTAACAGTAACACAGTTCCTTTTTTCATGCCCATCTTTATTATTTGGTAGCTGCAAGAAATATGATATGGTGTTAGTCCTATGCTGACATTCTAGGCCGATTGTGTAAAATGACTTGCATTTGTTAAATAGAATAAAGAATGAGAATCCTATATGTTAGCGTGACAGACATTTCTTAGCTATTAACATTCTGTGGCTGGCATCTCCATTTGCAGCTCATTGTACAAACACTTCTTGCTGTAATAACCTAGTGAGCTGTGCTTATTGACCCTGCCAGTGTCTCTACTCTCTTTAATCAGCATAAGCCTGTGCTTTGGCATGCTCAATGACCTACACACACACACCACACACACACACACAGATTCAATTGACTACCAGTGACAGAAACACAGAGACACAGAAATGGGAAGTAAAGGCAGTTCATTATTTCACATTCATGTTCTCATTTCTCCACTACTTAGAATCTTTGAACAATTAATTGCTTTTTTAAATAATGAAAATGTCCATAGCTGTGGGAATCATCATTATGGACCCTGATATTACATGTCTATGTTACACATTTAAATTTATTTCAAAATAATTGTAGAATCACTAGAATCATATTCTTTATTATATCTTGTCTTTTTTCAGGATACTACTTTGAGATCCCATCCATTGGAGCAATAAGAATCAACACGCAGGTTGGTTGTGTTGTTGTTGTTCTTATTATTATTAATATTATTATTATTACTAGGATGTTATTTCTGCATTTTCACACATATTAGTGTTTTTATGGTAAGTGTATCATGGACACACATTTTAGTCTTTGGGGTTTGTTATTTGGTGATTGTGTCCATTTTTTAATTCTTCTCAGAAAGTCTACTCAGTAAGTTATTGGATTTAAAGGCTTTTAGCTATGTAATGTTCTCTACTAGTCTTTATTCCACTGGCTGACATGCTGACATCAGTTATTATCATTACACATCTTAAGTCATGTAAGAAAACTTCAAACTGAAATAAACCAACCAGACATAACAATATGACCACAGACAGGTATACTGAATAAGACTGATTACCTCTTTACCCCAGCATCTGATGGTGGGTGAGATATATTAGACAAGAAAGTTGATGTTAAAAGCAGAAAAAAGGAGGATTTCAAGGAGTTTGACCTTGCCAGATTGTAATAGCTAAAAGATCCAGCTCCTGTGGGATGTACCTGGTCTGCAGTGGTCATTATCTTTCAAAAGTGCTCCAAGAAAGAAACAGTGGTAAACCAGTAACAGTGTCATGGGCTTCCCTGGGAAGTGAAGGCTGGCTGGTGGTCCGATTTGACAGACGAGCTACTGTGGCTTAGATTGCTGAAGAAGTTAATGCAGGTGTCAGAATAAACAATGTATCACCGTTTGTTGCATAAGGACCAGCATAAGGGGGACCAATACAATATTGGGAAGGTATGGTCATGTGCAATTAAATACACAAAATAAAACACCTCATCTGCCCTTCTGGTATTAAACGTTTGTCATACCTTTTAACAGGTCCATAAAAATCAAGATTGTTACGTTTATCTGGGGCTGTGATGACTGCAGGTTTTTATTTTTGTCTAGCAGGAGCAGTACCGGTTTCCACTGGTGTAATCAATTAAATCTGTCCCACCTTTCCAACATAGCAGTTAATCCAATTTCTGCCTTACCAGAGCTGTCACTGTCAACTGTTCATGCTGTCATTTTAAAAAGGAACCACAAGCTGTGAAAATGTAGCCCTCTTAAGCTCATAAAATTGGACCACTAAGTGCTAAAGCTTAATGGATTGGATTTCAGTGACTGCGTAAGGTTGCTGTGCCTAATGCCAAGCATTGGCCATACTGAAGTGGTCTAAATTTAATTCAATTCAAATGCACTGAAAATGGGTTTTCTGGCATGCTGAATCATGCTTTGGCAGTTTGATAGACAAATCCGGGTTTGTTTGATGCCAGCAGACGGCTACTGTTTGATAGTGTTGTGCCACATGAATGTGTGGTGGAGGAGAAAAAACACTTGATTGTTTTAGCTCTTCAGTTCAAATCTCAGCAGTGCTACTGACCCAGCTAAGTGTCTTAAAGATTGAATAGGCTATGTTTGGGGGAGAAAAGGTCAGATGGTATTATGAAAAAGTCCTGGACTGGTAAAGGTACCAACACAGTGAGGGGACAGGGGTTAATAAATGAATGAATGATCCACCACATCAGAATGGTTGATATATCCTAGGCCTTTAGAATCAAACAATTATTTTTGCTGATTAACAGTCCAGAAAGAGGGGTGAAATCTACATGACTACAGATTGAGGTGGAAAACCCCTTAATAAAATACATTTGAGACTGGATTGTGAATAGAATCGATTTTTATTCTTGTCTCACTGAAGGACAGCACAGGCAGAGGGTGTGTCTGAAAGCCTTGTGCGCTTCCTACATAGAAGCATTTGACATCATCCTATTTCCACTCTAAAAGTTTAGAAATGATAGAAATCGTAGATGTCTTAAAATGCTGATAAGGTACTTCACATTTAAATGGTATATTGTCTGAATATTGAGGGAGAATAGGATTCTTAGTTCTGAAAGCAATCCCAGCATTCATTGTGGCACGACTTTCTTCACAAAAAGAACAATATGGTTGATGGATATGAAGCAAAGCATTTTCAAATGTAAATAACGTTGTTCTCAAATGTTAATAATGTTTTAAAACGTAAAGTCTTATTGTAAAAAGCACTATGGAAATAAAACTGACTTGACTTGATTTTTTTTACAACGCATACATACAATGTGACTGACGTAATTATTGTCATGTTTGCGGCATAAACATCCAGTAACAAGTCATAGTAGTAGTGTTCTTGGAACTGCTTCATGGTCACACGTTTTGATGACTTTGATTTGAAGGACCTTTAGTGGGTTGCAAGAAGGCCTCAGCCTAACTACCTCAATCACATTCAGGATTAATTAGGATGTAGATTGCGAGCCAGGAACTCCTTGTCCAACATTAGTGCCTGACCTCTAAGAGACACACTCCAATATTTTTTGGACACTGGACATGGCAACCAGATGTAAAGCACCAGTGCCCTTTCTTTTTTAAAGTGAATATCAATTCATTTCATATGTCAAATAGATTTTTTTAACTGTTTTGAGGTGCATCATTAGATTCGTAGTGCTAACACTACTTACATCTGTATTTTCTGCATTTACTACTTCCATATGTTGCTTTAAATACTACTTTCCTTCTTATCCTCTACCCAACCTAAACTCACCTCCCCACAGGCACATTAATCAGCATTGTGAATAGTCTGTCAGCTGTTTCATTAGACTGAGTGTAATTTTATTCTGAGAACTGCCACTTATTCTAATAGGCTCGCTGAGGCTGAGGCAGGTGTGTGCACATCAGGGTGTGTGCGCAAATAGGGGTAACACTGCACACCTGCACGACTCACCACAGCCTTCACTACTGTCACATTACGTTAATCCCATGATCAACACAAATCATAAGCCAAAAAGCCAGTGCCAACGACACTCACATCACAGAATGGTGGCAGAAGAGTTTTCTCTTTTGCTTTTTGTTTTCTTTGCTTCTTTATTGTCTCAAATGTTCTCTCTACCTCTCATTTACTTTTTAATGTCATCTGCCAAGTACTTGTAAGTTGATTATACATGGCAGTGCAGTTAATTTTAAACAACAAGTGAGTTATCTGGTAGCCAATGGCAGAATGTTTAATTCTAACATTCCTAACACATTGCCTTACTCTGCTGAAAGCAAATGAGAAATTATATTCTGGATCACATTTTGTATTGGGAAGCCCAATATAAAACTATTTTAAAAGAGCACAAGATGTTTTTGAGCAGAAGTTAAATTTACAGATTTGATTCAGATACTTATTGGACCAATACATCATTCCATATGCAGTGCCCTGAAAATGCATTGACCCTTTTTCTTTAGCATATTTGTCACACTGAGGATTACTGAGTTAGTGAATCCTTTCAGGTGCTTCTGTTATGGGTCGCCACAGTGGATTGTGGTCTGCATTATCGATTTGGCATAGTTTTTTCATAGTTCCTTACAGGACCCTTTGTTCATCCATGCTTGCAAAAATAACCCATTAACCAAATTAACCAAACTGACACTTAATTTTATTAGCCACACCCAGGCATGATTACTGTGAGACCTATTAAAATAATTATGACTTTAATAGAACATGTTACAGGTCACAAATAGCATAACATGTTTCCACATGAAGGGATAGAAATGCATATGTGAAATGAATTTGTGAGTCTTAAACTCTCAGGCTCAATTGAACCACAACAAGACCATCTTTTTTTTTAAATGAACTTTTATGGTTAAGTAATTGTGCATTGGTGGATGAAACTGGGAATCATTTCCATTCAAAAGTAAATCTACAACTTAATAAGTCGTGCAAAAAGTCAAAGAGGTCTGAATATGTTTGAATGAATTCTGAGCATACACACAATTTTGTCATTATTTATCCCTCTGTCTTTTCCTCTCTTGTTCTTTCTCTTGTGAGATAGAGTCTGAAGGTCTGCCTGTCATCGTCTTTAATGAAAGATCTCCCCGTGGCATATTAAACAGTGTTTAGCAAGCTAATAATAGATTAGGTCACACTTGTCAGCATAGCCATGTTCTGGTGATGAATAAGAAACATTTGCTAGTAGAATAGAAGCAGCCTTTAATAGGAGGAAAGTTCTGGTTTTTGATTTTAGGATAAGCAAGGCTAGTTAATGTTTAATATAATTGCAAGCCATTTGTATAAGTCGCTAAAGCATTGTTTATGCTTTCGTCAAGGTTCCAGACTTTTATATTTTCATTGGAAACAGTGAGGACGGGAGGTCTAGTAATTGTTTATTTATGTATGCATTTTCTATTAGGATTTCAACACCATGTTTTACACTTTGGTTACATTTGGTTACTTATTACACTGTGTTAATATATTCACGAGTTCAGTGTCAAACACTGTCATGGACAATTTTATACATCCAATTCACCTGACCGCATGCCTTTGGACTGTGGGAGAAACCTCCACATGGACACATGAGACCATGCAAAGTCCACAAAGAAAGAACCACCCCACTTGGAAATCAAACACAGGACTGTCTTGCCTTTAGGGGGCAGTGCTACACACTGAGCTACTGTACCTTGGACAGCTCAAAAAAGCTTTAAGAGGAAGAACATTTCCATGTGATGTGAAAGCAGCAGTGCATCAGTTGCACAGTCATTCTTAATAAATAGCATTTTAGAAAAGTTTGGATATTTTGTGTAGAACCCTCGTATTAGTCCAAAACCCTGCAACTAAACCTCCATCAAAAGTCTCTTCTTATAAAGGTCTGCACACAGTACTGTCATTTTATGGTGTAGCATTTTCACTTAAGTTTTTTTTGCATTTAGGCTTTTGTTCTACAAAAGCATTTAAGCATTACACGTGAGGATTTGCATTAAGGATTTGATCCCCTGGTGGTGTGGATTAGAGCCTTTCTGTGAGGAGTTTGTATGTTTTTTCTGTCTATATGGATTTACTACAGCATGCAAGTGAGGTGAATTGGAGATACAGAATTTTCCATGAATGTCTTTGTTATGACCTTTTGAAATGATGACTATCAAATAACTACCATTTCAGTGACGTTAAGATCCTAAAAATGTGACACACGCTTGGGTTTAGTTAAGAAATACCTACATTAACTGCATTTGTAGAATTAGCTAGTTCATATCTATTGAGTTTTATCAATGTTCTTTAAATTGCAACACAGGTGAGACAACGCTGGATAGAATTTTTATCCAAAAAAATATGCAAATCATATTTTCATTACATGTTATTCATTTAATCAAACAATTATTGTTTTCTCCCTTTTCTATTATATTACAGAACCTTCTGCAGTGTTTTCTAATACAGTTATGTAAAAACAATGAGTTTTGTTTTTCACAGACTCCGCACATGGCTTCATTTCACGTATTGAATAACTGCAATTTTACTATGTTATTATGTAATTGCAGTCTGATGCCTTGTCCATGTTGTGCAGCCCTAATGACAATGCACTGAGGCTTGTCTTTTATCAGACCCCCACTGCCTTTGTTTCCCGTGTTCTTGCTGTTGCAATAGGCTTTAACGGCTGTTTTATGATGATTTGTTATGATTGTGAGCCTCATATCAACTACTCTTAGAAACCAAAAATGTTCTGCTTCTCCATTTAATAGCTGTGGTCAAAATGGCATACATTTGTACCACATACTGCCCTGGTTTATACAGCAGACTACTTTTGCTGTAGGGTGCAAATGCAAGAAACATCATTTAGAATACCACACTGTGATATTAGTTTAATACCTTATCAGTACCAACAGTGGCTTGGGGTACTCATGAAAAATAGTTCTAGCTTCACATCAACTGATGTCAATCTGAAGGCCAAATTAATACCATGGACTCTTTTAATTATAAAATACCGTTTATTGTTTCACAAAGCTCACACTCACTATGCATTCAAGGTGCAACAATCAACCATGACATTGTTTTTATTATATATATATATATATATATATATATATAAACTGAGAATACAGATGGGTTATTACATCTCTTCTCAAAATAAAAGGACAAATTTGGAACTCTTAAACTGAGAGGACTAATTTACACTTTATATTGTTAAGCTCTAGGCCCTGTCTTTAAACATTGTACATTGAAACTTGAAACTGAACTACTTACATTTTATTGAGTGTGTCTTGTGGGTAATTTTGCCATATTTATTTATTGCTTGTTTAAGATGTTTATCATTTGTGATGAATACTTATTTTTTGTTGATGTATAGGAGTATCTGGATGTTCTTGGAAGACCCATGGTTTTAGCAGGCAACCAAGCCAAACAAGTACTGTGGACCAACGTCTATCAGGATGCTCTGGTCAGTAAAACAATTCCTAATAATATAATACATACTATCTAACTGTTTACTGAGTAAAATGCAACAATAAGAACAGTAATTTAAAATGTTTAACAATTATTTGCCATTCATCTACTTTATGTTGAAAATGTTTAAGTATGTTGCTTATTGGAGTGGCATGGTGGTGTAGCAGGTAGTGTGAGTCATGAAGACCTGGGTTGAAACCTGTCCTGTATTTACTCCCTGTGAAGGAGCGCTTTATAACCCTAAGAACTACTGTAGGTGTTAACATATGTGTGTTTTAAGTGTGTGTTGTGCTTTGATTGATTAAGCCCCTGTTTAAGGTCTGTTTGTATCCAGGTGGCACCAAGCCCATCACATGCCTGATCAGGCTATTGCAAAACAGGGAATGAATAAATTAGTTTTTAACTATTAATTAAAATGACAGTAGTTTGCATTTCCCTAATCTGTTGTGGAAAAGTAGCCAACAATTTAATTCAATTGCAGTGAGGGGCAGCATGGTTGGTAATGTAAACACTGTGCAGCAACATGTATGTTGGGTATATGGGTTCCATTATCACCTCCAGTTGGTATTTTAGTGGTGTCTGATGAAGATTTTATCCTGATTCTTCATTTTTTCGTTCCTAAAAGCAGTGCAGAAGTTTTAAGATTTAATTGTTATATTTAACCCTTGGTAAAAGCAAGTGAGTAAATGTGTTCCCTAGTTTTACAGGAACATTTGCAACCAATGCAATCCTGACCAGAATGAAGCTGTTTGTGGAAACTAATAAATAAATGCAATAAATGCTATACAGTTAGAGCTAGTGTAAAACACTTACTGATTTTAATCCTGAGGCAATGTCTCGATTTAGGAATAAAGTAGCTTATATGAAACACTTATATGAAAGAATTATTAAGAGAGAGAGAGAGTGGATTCTGAAAACTTTGATAACATTCTACTTAAAATTTCATTTATGATGGTGTGCTTCCTAGATGATAATAAGAATGAGTCTACAATTAATACTTTCTCTCCAACATTTGACTACTGTTTCATAGACTTTTTAAAAGTCGTTCAGACAATGAAGGGGAAGACAAGTTCTGCTTTCCAAGCTCAGCCTTTACACTCTACATTATTTTGCCCATCTTTGTCATACGCAACATTTCTGCATCACATTGGCTTTTGATAGTAACAAAGCATATTGTGACATGCTCACCAAAGACAACCAAGAAAAAATGTTCTAACAGAGTTCATCTAATTGGTCTGGTCAATACCATGATGCCCAGCAAAGTCACCAGACTGAAGACATCATAGGATTATTAAAATTGTATTCATAAATAATCATCTAATCATCGTCCAGGTTGAGCAGAGAGATTTTCCGAGAGTCCAAACATTGAATCTCTGTGTTGCCACCGATCAGCTGGGTGCCACCTTAGCCAAGAGGATGCACAAACCGATGGTCCCAAGCTCTGATAAATAGGGAAGGTTATGTCAGGAAGGGCATCTAATGTAAAAACTATCCATGTGGCATCTATGCCAAATTAATAATGCAGATCACAATCCAATGTAGTGACTTCTAACAGGATTCACAGTAATTCTCTAATCAAGAGGTAATTTATTTTATTATTAAAATAAAAATCATGTTTCTCCTATAGAAATCTGGAATGGCATACCTAGCCTCCACATGGAGGCACATTTCCTTCCCACCTCGAGGTTAAATAAGAGCATGGGAATTTCATTTCAAATGTTTCCCTGGTTGTAACACAGAATACAATTATTTATGGAAATTCATTTTCAGAATGTGTTTAATGCTGACCACCAGTTATTCTCCAGAGGACCCACCATGTGTAGCAGAAAAGGGTTATCCTCTTCCAGTCAGTATGGGACATTCTAAATATGTGATGTTGAATTTTTTTGCTGGAAAAAAAAACATAAATCCATCTGCATAGATGGATTCATACCCAAATTAGTTGAGAGAGCCTTCCACATGGATGCCAAACATTTCCCAAACTAAAAACCTGCCACAGTCATCAAAAGCAGAATCATAATAATGTGTCAACAGTAAATTCCAGTTAAAAAATCATTATTGTTTAATTTGGCATGGATAACACATAAACAGCTATACAATTTGTTATCCTGTTATTATATCATTTGTTCATCCTGTCTGGTAAATTCTAATCATATGGAGTTCACTTATTGGGACTCTTTTTGCATCCTTTCTTGTGGAGGACAAGCCATTACTCAAAAATACACTCATAAATATAAATAAAATCTTTAACTTAATAAACAACCACTAGAGACGCTACAGACAGCCCCTGCTATTCATGTTTCATCATTTTAAAAGTTTGTTGATCTTCTGCACTCTTGTGTCCACTGCTCTAACACTATTTAATGCAGAAATGACTTTAAATGCTAAATTCACACTACACAGCTTAATATTTTGTAATCTCTTTTTTGTAAAGCTTTTAAGTCATTGTGGTTTTCACACTACACAATTTGTTAGCAATAGGGGGTTACACACTACACAATCTATCACCTGGAGAAATCTCAGACTCTGTTTTGTCTCCTAAACTGAGAACAGTCAGGAATTCAAAACAGATTTAATTATACCATTATTATCCTTAAATGCTCATCAACAAAAGGCGAATGATCAGAGTTGACTAGGAAGGATTGGGTTGGGCTACGACGCCAGCAGGGATTGTCTATTCTACAGGGAGAGTTAAATAAATAATTTAATCATTATTCATTGCAAAGCAATGTTGGAATAATGGATTGGTGTGAATGACACACAAATACTGTAAAGCTTGTGTGTGTGCCAATGTATTCTGATAAAAACAGTATTATGCCCCCTGCCCCACACATGTACTCCCACCCTGGGTTTGTCTTTGCTCTGTACCTTGCATTCTTATGGGCTAGAGTTTGATACCATGCTCAGTGTCAGTCATAAACTGACCGCAATACTTTTTACACTAAATGGTTTTGAGTCCAGGGCCAAGGTGGCTCAGCAGGTTGCACTGTTGCCTCATTGCAAGAAGTTCAATCCCCAGTCTGGTACAGTCTGTGTCCTTTCTGTGTGGAGTTTGCATGGTTCCCCCGTGTCCATGTGGGTTTACTTCCACTGTCCAAAAACATGCAATCAGGTTGGAGACACTCAATTGTCGTATGGAAGTGTGTGTGTGTGTGTGTGTGTGTGTGTGTGTGTGTTTATGTGTCCGCCCCAACTACCACTGAATATCTGGGATATCAGCACACAACCCCTCAGCCTATGACAAGCAGTAAAGTGAGTTAAATAAGTGATTATTTTGAGTCACCGACAGGTCCATATATATATATATATATAACATGCTAGATATTTTTCTTCGAGTGGACAGAGAGTGATTGGTCTCCCAAGCTGCTACATCTGGCAGTTATTTCCCTGGTGAATACTGGCTTATTTTTATTCATATGATGTTGACAAGGCCAACCTGCAATTATATATGTAACACACATGTATATATAACAATATAACAACAAACTATATAACAATATTACAACAATTGGCACAAACTTTTGGCACAAACTGCTCTGACCCACCAAACCATTAACTGGACCTTCTTCTAGCCACTTTTTGACTCCTCTTATAACTGACATTCTGATTATGAAATGAGACTCTACAAAGGTGCCGATAAGAATAAGAAATCCTGGGTGATCATTTAAACAGCCATGTCAAAAATTTGAAAAATGGCGCACTGATTTAAGCAATCTAATACACACCCAATATCAGAGTGATAACATATTGAAAGGTGGTGCAACGTGGAAAGCAAATACCTGAAAAGTCTTATCACAGGCTGACAGGGTGGGAAAGTAACCTCTGGGAACATGAGAAAATCAGATAGTGGCTGTATTTGAGCCTGTTGCCATGCTCACCCTCCCTCAAGGCCTTTTTCATTATTTCTATGAACACTATCAATTATTAAGGTAATTCAGATTTTTGCATTAGAAAAAATTTAATGCACTTTGTTTAGCATAATAACATTATGCAGAATAACGAATAGAGATTCTACCCAACCATATACACTGATGAGCCAAAACATTATGACCACCAGTTTACTATGCGTTCAAACTAGCTCTCATTTGCGGAGACATGGGAGGAGTCCTGACATATAAAGTAATATGACATTACTAGCACCTCAGCCCTGGGTTCTAGACCACTTTGGGGTGTGTGTGTGTGTGTGTGTGTATGTGTGTGTTAGTGTTTGTGACAATGGACCCACTGGACCCATGCCTGTTATGCTAAACACTTTTCTAAGCAATTGAAGCACATAAAAAAATCTTCAAAGTAGATCTTAAGCAACAAAAGTGTGGGAACCCCTGTTTTTCAACATATACCCCAGAAGGCTCAATTTTTCCATATAACGTGTCTAGTGAAATAGAACCAAGACAATACATCTATGGCATCAGCCATATAAAAGCTCTGAATACTTTTAAAGTGAATGATGTGTAATAACAATAACAAATCCTATAAAACTTTGCAAATATATACACTCTATGTGTAATATAAACATAGAAGAATTTCATAATTGCATATAGTTTGTTGTTAAAGGTTTTATGGAGTCTTCAGACTGACTGTGAGTCACTTGAGGTTGTTGCTGTCTGTTGGCTTGACATTTCTGAGATCTGACTAAGGAGTTTAATCGCTTTGGGAGGGAAACTATTTGACTTTTACAGCATGACTTTGTATCTGTTCACATGATGTAACCAAGTAATTTATAATGTTTGTCATCTTTTTGTTGTCTTCTCTCAACTATACTGGATCCACATCTGATGCTGCCATTCTTTTTTCAGTGCTCTTATTTGCTGTGTATTAATCTCTATTTGTCCATTTGTTATTAATCACTCACACACTTTACAAACCTCTTATCCAGTCAGGGTCGTGAAGGTGTTCTGGAGCCTGTCCCAGCTTTTAAACAGATACAAGGAACACAGAAACACATTGGTCACCAGTCCATCACAGGGCAGACACACATACACACACACTCACATATTGTCTCCAATTAACCTGATTGCATGTTTTTGGACTGTGGGACGAAACTGGAGGTCCCGGAGGAAACCCACGCAGACACGGGAAGAACATGCCAACTCAACACATGCAGCACATGGACCACTCCACCTGGGGTTCGAACCTGTGGCCTGTTTAGCCACCTGGAATCCCCCATTTATTATTAGTTTGAAATGAATGCTTGGTAAACGTTAATAAGCTTAGTTTCTAAGATACACTCCTGATCAAAATCTTAAGACCTGTTAAAAA
>JAYDZG010000043.1:11426818-11437787 GCA_034509265.1 Microcambeva bendego
GCCCCACCCGGGGATCGAACCCAGGACCTTCTTGCTGTGAGGCGACAGTGCTACCCACTAAGCCACCGTGCCACCCTGAAGCAATATACACTATTTGAATTACTAATTAAATGTTTAGATAACATAATTGGTTAAATACTTAAATATTACTGTATCGTAGTAATCCTTTAGCAAGTCTGTTTTCACTTAAAATACAAATATGTGGAAGAAAATATGTTTTTTTACAGTGAGGTTTCTAAATAAACATCAACATATATTCTCCAGTTTTATAATAATCAAATATATAAATCAAACTTCTGCCCATTAATTGGTTGCTTAGGCTTTACAGGATTAAATACAAGATTAAATACAAGATTAAATCCTTCATATCATAAATTCTGACGGATCTTTACTTCGTAGTAAGTTACACACCATGTTGCTTGATTGTTACAAACGTTTTGCATGATTTTCTAACCCTATCCCTCGATAATGTTTATCCTCTTTTTGAACAGCTGGAGAAGCTGTGCCAATGTTGAAGCCTGCCGGTAAATAACCCCTGATGATGTCAATACATTTTCCATCAAAATGACTGTGTGTAACGTATGTATGTTGCTGGTGTTTCTTTTGCTCTGTACAGAAAGTGTAGTGTTTAATGAATGTGGGAAGAGGGAGGATCGGATGTTAAAAACATTTTTAAGAATCGTTGGTGGCACACCTGGAAATTCTCCATGGACTGTCAGCCTAAGAGACAGGTCAGTTACCTTCCACCATTGCTTATTCACTGTACCTTTAATCTTTATTTTTTACATCTTTAATCAAAAAAAATACCACATAGCTTAATGCTTAGAAATAAAAAGAATGTACTGTTGGACTTTTTCTTTACATAATAATGTCAATTAAATAGTCAAGTTCCTTTTGTTTGTATAGCCCTTTTTACAGTGGACATAGTCTTAAAGCAACTTTACAGAAAATATTAATAATATAAGCAATTTAAATCCTACAATATTCAGTCCAGTTTGTAATAAAGTCCATAGTTAGTACTGGACAATTTTATCATCTAAATAAATAAAAGTAGTGATCAAATACAGCAGCACCATAATTAAATCTTAATATAGTCAGTACAAACCTTTAGACTGGGGGCGCCATTTACCAAGACTTTTATTGCTCCGTTGCTATATTTGATCATCATGCACTTTTATTCAGGCAAACTTAGTAAAGGAAACACATATCCGTATTTAACTACTTGTGTTGTTATTTAATAAGAATTTTACTGTGTCTTAGTAAATCATCTGATGTTCTACTTGGTTGAGTACCACTCAAAAATACTAATGTAGAATAAATAAAAGGTTTTTACAGTGAGATAGACTTGACTTGGGTTGCTTAAAAACATGTGACTTAAAATCAATAGATGACATGCTCAGTATTTATTCATAGTGTTTGCTTATTATAGTATCTGTAAGCACTGCCTTCCACATTGGCCACTGGCCAAAATAAAGTCTGACAGTTAACCAATGATTACTAAACCACGCAATTGGTCATTTGGTTACAAAATTATATTTAATAAATTAGTAGCACAGCGGCGATCTTCCTGTTTATAGGATTTTTGAAATAACCTTGAGTACAAACCCATTCTTCTCTGTCTTTACTCAGGAAAGGAAAACATTTCTGCGGAGGATCTCTGGTGAACTCTAAATGGGTGATCAGCACCAAGCAGTGCTTCTCTTCCTGGTGCATATTTACCTATTACAGACACACATACAGTGCCCTGTACTCAGCACATGTGTTTAATAGGGGTTAAGATGATAATTCTAAATGTGCTATTCAAGAGTCTTTACCAGTGTGCATTGTCTTCTTAAAAGACAAACTTATAAAATCCAAAATTAACTTAATCTCATACCGTATTAATAATTATTGACTGAATGTTGGGGTGGCATGGTGGCTAAGTGGGTAGCACTGTCACGCAACTAGAAGGTCTTGGGTTCCATCCACATGTGGGGTGTTCTGGATCCATGCTGTGTAGAGTTTGCATGTTTTCCGTGAGTTATGTGTGGGTAAGGTAAACTGGAGATACTAAATTGTCCATGACTGTGAACATTTGAATCTTGTGTGACAACTGACATTGTGGTCATGAATGTAACCAAATAATGACTGCAAACAATCAAACTGGTTCCCACCTTTCACCCAGTAAACTGGACCCACTGTGACCCTGAATAGGATGAGGCAGTGGTAAAACAAACAATAAATGTAGGAATGGATGTGCCATTAATTACGGCATTTGTAGCATGTCTGCTCTTTGTTAAACTTTGTTAGTATGGCTATTTGTTATTCACTAAATGAGCGTATGTTCCAGTAAAAGGATTTTTCATCTCTTATGGTTTTATTTAGAAACTAGATGCAGTCAACCATACTCATAGATCCAACATTTAAGTATGATTTTTATTATTTGGGGTTTAAAAAAGCCATGTTTCTCAAATTCACTGTATCTAAGATATGCAGGTTTTCTAGATAGTGATAGCCTAGTAGTTAAGGTACTGGAATTGTAATCAAAAGGTCACTGGTTTAATCCCCACCACTACCAGATGGCCACTGTTGGTCCTTAATCTTCAATTTCTTAGATTATATACTGTCACAGTACTGTAAGTCGCTTTGGATAAATGCATTTGCTAAATGCTGAAAATCTAAATGTAGAACTTGATGCACAACACAGACTTACTGCTAACTTAATGTGTAATTATCTTATCTATTTGTGTGTGTGTGTGTGTGCAGTTATGTAGATCTCACAGGATATGCTGCAGTCATGGGCACCGTATTCCGTGACCCAGAAGAATCAGAACCAGGAGTCCAGATAATTCCCCTCAACAAAATCGTCTGTGGACCTTCAGAGTCACATCTAGTTCTGCTTCAGCTAGAAACGTAGTTTCATTCGTTTTTTTTGCTAATATAAATAAAATAACGCAATGATTTTTCAGCAGAAGTCAAAACTTGTCTCTCTCTTATTTTACCAGCCTTGCAGAGTTCAATAAGCGTGTGTCACAGATTTGTCTTCCTCCTGAACGCCACATAGTTCAAGAAGGAACCACCTGTGAGATAGCTGGATGGGGAGAAACCCAAGGTTTAGTTTCATGCTTTTTAAATATATTTCAAAATCACATTCATTTTGTGCATCAATTTGAGGCTTAATATCTTCATATAATATACCGACTAGGCATGGTATTGTCCACAGTCTTTCCCAGCTTGTAAACTGTCTGAACTGAAGAGCCTTGTTTAATGAGTAACTGTTTCCTGTCCTGAATTCAACCAAAAGTGTAAAACATGACGTTAAAATTCTTATAAGCAAACAAAGAAGATTCCACAATAGAAAATAAGGAATTATTCCTTATTAAATTAAAGAAACATCTCTTATTAGAAGCCAGATTTAAATTTGTTCATTTTGTTTTGTTATTTCACAAATTTTAATATCATAATGTAAATCAATGATCAGTGTGCAATATATATAGTGACATGAACATGAAGGGAAGTTACTACTTGTACTTGTTGTTTCGCAGATACAGGAGATGAAACGGTGCTGAACGTGGCTCAGATGCAAGTACAGAGCAACACAGAGTGTAACAAGTACTTCAAAGGTCGTGTGAAGCAGAATGAAATGTGCACCACCTCCTTCAATGGTGGAGTGGGGGCTTGCGAGGTATGTTCAGTATCTGATTAAACTTCACATTGGTACTTGGTAAAAAAAAACTGCAAGGTTGTCATGATTTTCTGACTAAATACATTGTCTCAATAAATTCAGGACTGCCTACTGTACATACAAGAAGTTTTAGTATAATTAGTTAGTGAGATATCTCAGAACTTCAGATTTTTAAACAGAGCAATTCCAATGTCGTTTAAAACACAAGAACACATTGTCAAACTCAAAATCACAAACTGAACACCAGAGCTGAGATCTCAAATACATTGTATCGAGTCTCAGTTCTGCCAGCGTGGCAATTAAATGATTAGCAGGACTAAATAGGAATTCTCTGTCTTGTAGCTAATGCAATTACGACCTCTGCTGGCTGATTGATTTGTCCATATGCCAGGATCTGTCATGGTAGGGGTTGTGAAAGTGGCAAAAAATCATTTACTTTTCTGCTGACAAAATTAATTCCTTAGAGTACATTGAGATTTTAATGTAATGCTGCGACATACCCACGACATATTGGCATGGGTGCAGAAGACGATGGTACAGGAAGTCCAGGTCCTTTCTGTGTGGAGCTTGTATGTTCTCCCAGTGTAAGCATGGGTTTCCATCCTCTCACAGTCCAAAAACATGTAGTAAGGTTGATTCAAGACACTGAATCACCCTATAGGTTAATGTGATAGACTGTCCAAGGTACTTCCCATTGAAAAGTTGGGATTGGCTCCAGCAGGTGACCCTGATTGATTAAGCGGTTAAGAAAGAGTGAGGGAGTGTTACGTCGGTTTTAGCTTTGTGGGTACACACTTGCATCATCTTCTTCATTTCACTGAAGATTGTGAAATAAGTAATACGTGTGTTAAAACGTTTGCTCCTCACTGATTCTGTCTGTCTCTCTTTGTATCATGCAGAAAGACTATGGAGGCCCCCTGGCATGTCAGAACAGTGACTGTTGGGTCTTGGAAGGAGTTATCATCCCTATGCGCCGGTGCGGTCACCCTGGGCAACCCAACATCTTTATCCGCGTATCGATGTATGTGGACTGGATTAAGAAAGTCATGGTGATGACATAGCTGGCAGAACACCAATGAAGCCTTTGGCAGTTCATATTTAAGAGAAACAGCGACAGATTTTTAGATTATCAAATTGGAGATGAAATTACTAGAGGAATATTAAATGTCCTGTTGAAGTTCAGCTTGTGTGTAACAATGTATTTTTAAATTTTGTAAAGTAGATTTTCATTTTTCAAACTGTTTTTATGCTTTATCATGTAGCCTTTGTTTATTATTTTGTTTTTGTTGTGGTTGTAACAGCAAACTTCTCAATTAAACATCTTCACCTGTAACGACTATTTTACTTTAAAGGCAACAGCTGATAATTCAATGTAGTATTGATTTATACCTTCTTTTATTAAAAAATGATGTAAACTAAGATTTATTGTAAAACTTATGTGCAGGCCACCATGGTGATGCAAAATGTACTTGGGCATTTGAAAAGCTTTAGGGTTGATTGGGTTCAGCCCATGTTCACATGTTTTTCCCCAAAAGCCATTCCAGTTTCTTTACACATTCAAAAAGAAAATAGAACAGTGAGTAGATTAGCTGCTTTTTTGAATTGCTAGAGAATGTAATCCCTGCAATGTCAGGGGTCACCACCATGAATTGTGATCCGCATCATTAAAGTTTTTTTATGTCCTTCCTGGATCAACCGTCCTTGGGACCTGCGCTACAATGTGTGTACATCCTACAGGCCAACATCATTGACGAGTTTCAAATTTGAGTTCAGACTTTTAGTGCTGCTGTGCTCCTGGAAAGTCCCACTGCTCCACCTTGGCACAAATTCACAAGTTTGGCTGAATAAAACCCCAAATCAGAAAATTGATGGGAGAAATTTTTGGGTTTTGATTTTTGTTCAGGCTTGTGTATTTATGGGTTTTAATTTTTGTTTGCATACCTTTTTCGTACCTCCTTATTTTTTTAATCTGGGCTATGGATAGGCACTAAGAGTCAGTGAATGTGCATATTTGTGTGTTTATATAAATGTGTGTGTGTGTGTGTTTACCGTTATCATTCAGTCTGTCATTGCTGCTTTTCATATAAGTAAGAGTGACTCATCAGTTACAGTTTTGCTTTGTCAAAACATGAAACGGTCCAAAATGTACCCTGTGAAGTACCTGATTAATCACTTCCATCTAACAGAATCAAGCTAATGAGGCTTCAGTGTAATTCAGGGTAAAAAAAAATAAAACATCAGTTTGAGACTCTTACTAAAACTCCCCATAGCTGAAGCAGCATAGGTGTGATAATGTATCACTATTCATCCTTTACACACAAAAGCTGTGTGAAACGAGGGTGTTTCTATATTGCACAGGTCGGGTTTAAACGTTGACGTGTTGCACAGGTTATAATAAGAACAGACATGAGGTTATGTCAGTGCCAACCCCAAGCAATACATTTTACTACAGCTTGATGGCAAATGAGGAGTGATAAGACTTCCATATGTGGTAAATACAAAAATGCTTGTATGGGTGATTGGTTGGGTTATTTGCACTGTTCTTTGGGCAGGATTTTAAACATGGAATTAAGCATGATGATTTGCTGTTTGTAATGTATGCAGCGGAAACTGCATTAGCAGGATAACTACTTGGTCATTGGTCATTTATTAATTGTATCTACATAGGGTTGGCTTAATTAATTAAGGTGTTAATATCACTTTTTGTTAAACTATGAAAGATTTTCTGAGACAAAACTTTTTAACTAGTGTTTTTCAGCTGTACCTGTAAGTTCTAGCAAGAGCAGAATGTTTTACATCTTGATGATGGTTCAATATGCAAAGTATGTCCTGACTGCTATTAGTGTGAACGTTTCTAGAGTTAAATTGCTAAGCTGTTCGACCTAATTTGAACAAAATATTAGGTTAACTTAATATAAGGTTAAGTTACTAGATTATTAACATATAATTTAAAACACTTTGCTCTAAAAGTAAATTCGAATTTTATGTACTCATGTTACCAAGGCAACTAATTTGTCACTCGATAAGTGTGCTTCTTTTCATGGTGTTTATCACAATGTTGGGCTGAAGGAACAAACCCAGTGAATCCAGCTGTAACGGTAACAAAACTGAATGTGTGTGAATTAAATGGACAGTGGCAGTAGCCTAGTGTGCGTAAGGTTGCTGTTTCAAGCCTCAGCACCTTGTCACCACTGTTGGACCTCTGAGCAAGACTTCAGTAACAATTCTAAAGCGCTGTGGATAGAAGCACAAGCTTCTTTTTTAAATCTTTAGATAGTAGAAACAAAACTGACCTTCGGTTGCTCCCGTCAGGGGTCGCCACAGCAGTCACATCCACATTATAGATTTGGTATAGTTTTTATGGATGAGGATGGACGAGGAGATGAGCGGAGCAGGAGCTGAAGAGGCAACACCAACACCTGAAACTCAAGCAGCACCAAGGAGAGGCAGAGGCAGGCCACGCAAAGAAGCACAGGTACCTCAACATTACATTTTCAACACTTACATTGCTCAATCTGTGTACACAAGTAAACACTCCACTGACATTATCGGGATCTATCAGGAACCTGTTGATCCCACTGCTCCTAAAAGACCAAGGGGAAGACCGAAAGGCAGTAAGAATAAGACCAGTTCTGCAATACCCAAAGTAAGGAAGATGACTTGGATTTCTTTCTATGTATTTTCAGTAAAGTCATGTTTTGATGTGTATGTTAAATTCATTGCCTTTTTTCTAAAGGATTCACCTAAGGAAAAGAGACCTCGAGGCCGACCAAGAAAATGGGTCAGTATCACATTTAATTATCACGGAATGATTCAAAAGTTGTTTCCAGTCAAAGTGTTTGTGTGTGTGTGTGTGTGTACAACTGAACATCACAGTATAACCAAACCTTGCATTTGCATTTTTAAAGAGTAACATATTTACATTACGCTAACCCATTACTGCTGGCATCCAAAGCTGGCATCATGCTTTCTGTCAGTTTTTTACATAAATACATGATTGGCTATGTCTGGGGATGCTAGAATAGGATCTCAGAATTTAAGAAATCAGACACTGGATGGAATAAAGCATGAAAATGATCAAATAACACATTTCTGTTTGGAATTTGAAATTGGATGTGTAAATGTACACCAGTCCTCCGAACCGCAGCACACTTCAAGTACGCTCGATCAGGCTTACAAGTAACAATGGAAACAAGAGGGGCACATGACGGACAAAAACCTTCAATATTAGACAGATGTCAAGGAGTTGTGTCATAAACATGCATCCCTGTGTAGATTAATTAACATACAATGGTGTTTTTTTATTAATTATTGATATTTTATTATTCTGTAGCAGTATCTTATAGATGTGTAACAGGCTTAATATAATTTCAATAGTATGAAAATGTCTGTTTTTTGTACCTTGGTTTTAGATGCACTATACAGAAGTAATTTATTTTTTTTCTCTTTCTGTGGAATTCACAGCCTCAAAAAACAGCCGAGAAACAAGAACACCAGGTGAGAGACATATTTCTAATCTTTTTAACTCTTGCTCTTCTCCCCTCTTCCAATACAAACCCCATTACTGGGGCACCAAAGCTGACGTGATGATTGTTAGTAATGGTATCACCCATACTGAAACCCAGTTATGAGTTGAAAGAGCACATAATCTCCCCTTTTACTCATACACATAGAGACTGTACATTAAACCAGTAGCCAAATGAGTCAGTGGTTTTAGGGGAAACAGAACATAGCCGTGTCCTCTTTTCTTGGTTTCCTGTTCCCAACGGTCACAGCCAGACACTCATTCTTACGCACTCACAGTATCTTTGCCTCTGTGTTTTATTTCCTACTCCTAGCTTAAGGAAGAAGAGGCAGGACGATCCGAGGACCAGCCACCGTCGCCAAGTTTAAATCTACCTCACTGGTTGCTTTGAGTCTCGGTTGTTGTGCTACAGTTGCATTTACATCTGCAATAGTTTTAAATTTTAAGTTAAACTACGCAATTCTTTTGTCGTCGTACTTACACCACAAGATATTTAGATTACCGAAAAGAAAACATTTGAGCAATATCTGATCTATTATTCTAACCATATTTAATCATTTGAAGGCTAATAAAACAATATTAATACATTTTAGCTGCAGACTGTCAAATAAATAAATATGATTTAACAATATGTCTACACATTTAGCCTCCGACTGTCAAACAAATAAATAATTTAATGATATTTCATTTCTGTTCACTTGATGCCACATTTTTTTGACGTTTTTATATTGTATTATATGATGATTTTGATTAAGCCAACATTAAAGCTCGTTTCTTAAATAACTGTAACGAATATAATTGTGTTGAACAATATACACTATATCGACAAGTACTTGGACACTCCGTCTAATTTTTTATTTTTGCCAAAACAGTTGCCAGTTGTAGCCTAGTGGTTCAGTTGATGATGATGATTATCCGTTTTAGTCGCAGTCGACTCTCGGTCACTTGATGGATCATCGATCCATGAAGTACTTCGGCAATGATAGTGGAGTAGTTTGCCATTGCTTTCTCCACCCCTCCCCATTTATCCAGGCTTGGGACCAGCGTGCAACTGTTTCCAGTTACACGGCTGGGTAAAACTCCAATTAACCTGGTCTTTGGACAGTGGGAGGAAACCGGAGTACCCGGAGGAAACCCACGGGGAGAATATGCAAACTCCACACAGAAAGGACCGAGATCGTCCCACCCGGGGATCGAACCCAGGACCTTCTTGCTGTGAGGCAACAGTGCTACCCACTAAGCCCAGTGGTTAAGTTAATGGACTAGTAATCCAAACGACACCGGTTCAAGCCACACCACTGCCAGGTTGCTGCGGTTGGGCCCTTGAGCAAGGCCCTTTACCCTCAATTTCTCAGATTGTATACTGTAACTGTAATTTAAGGCACTGTGGATAAAGGCGTCTGCTAAATGTAAACAGATTTGAACAATAATATAAAGGAAAAAATAGCAATGTCTGATACGATTGCTTAAAATTCCTGCGAGAAGCATACCAAGATAGACGTGAGCCACATGCCAGCCGTCACACATCTCTCTGATAGAATTTGTTAAGAATGTGAAAAGAGGTGTTCTGTGCCTTGCAAGACATGTGGATCTGTATATATTTGGCTCCCAGGTAGAGTAGTGGGATTTTCTATTTTGCACACCAGCATCAAGTCACCAATGCTTTGTAGTTCTGGTCCTAAGCCTGGATAAACAGGAGGATTGCATCAGGTAGGGCATCCAGCATAAAACCCATGCCAAATCAATAATGTGGATCTGCTGAGGGGACAGGATTTACATTTACATATCAATTTTTTATTACTGTTTATCATATGTTCATGTTTAACACTTCTGTACATCATAGTGCTTCCATTTTTAACATCCCTGGGAATAAAAAACTCAATGTTTTACACTATCACATTTACAGACCAATCCCTCTCCCCGCCTTTTTGAGTCCATTGAATCAAGGGTCCACTATATATGCTTTCAACCATGTTTTGGAAAGCCCCTTTTCAGTCCCATCATGATTGTGTCCCTGTGCTATGAAGAAAGACATTAAGTTCCAGTCAGAGAGCCCCACAAAATAGCTTTGTAATGATCTGTAAGGTCAGTTGAGGCTTTCTTGACCAATACAATTTTCCTAAAAACTTTTACTTAAAGTCAATCTTAGTAAAGGGCCATTGTTCATTTAACTGGTAGTAATGTGTTAGTATATACTCAGTGCCATTTTTGTAAAGTGTTGCTAAGGTATGTTGTTTTAATACTGCATTAAATTATACACATCATGTTTCATTGCAACATAGAGCACTACTGTTTATTTAAATTAAAATATTTTAGGGAGGAGTGATTGAGTGAATCCTTTCGGCTGCTCCCGTTATAGGTCAAGATTGCATCACATTTCAAGATGCCCTACCTTACACAACCCACCTTTTTTATCCGGGCTTGGGACCTGCGCTACAATGCACTGGTTTGTGCATCCTTTGTGTTTTTTTCATGAATATAAATACAAGTGGTGATTAGGGGTTTAATGCTACTATGTCCAAACATACAGGTCAACAATAAGAGAGTGATCAAAATAGTTTGTGTGCTGATATGCAGCATGAAATCAAATGATTAAAAAAAATAGTTAATCAGAGTGATGTTTTGGGTTTGACTATGTGATCATCGGGTGGCACGGTGGCTTAGTGGGTAGCACTGTCGTCTCACAGCAAGAAGGTCCTGGCTTCCTTTCTGTGCGGAGTTTGCATGTTCTCCCCGTGTCCGCGTGGGTTTCCTCCGGGTACTCCGGTTTCCTCCCACAG
>JAYDZG010000043.1:11481344-11494390 GCA_034509265.1 Microcambeva bendego
CAATCTAGATATTGGGGAAAACTTTTAAATAAAATACATTTAAAAATTGGCGTAAGTATAAACGTCGTGTGTCTAAAGGGGAAGCGTTGTGATGTCTGATGAAAAAAAACTCAATGTGTACGATTGGACACAAAATAAAGTTCAGCACACTTGTTTAATTCATCTTAATTTATTTGTGTTGTAACATTTTTTACATTCAATATCATGGGATAAGCAATAACAGCATCCTAAATTAAATAAAATATTCCCAAATATACAAAGCAAAAAAATTCAATCAAAAACAACCAACGCTAATGTATAAATGTGGATACAGGTTGTGCAACTATGTTATAAACAAACCTGTCCTGGTACTTTACGGCATGTTCGTCATTAGACTTTATATATAATACTGTACAATCCCAGAACACCCTTCATTAATTTTCATCGCCCGCTGTATTCTGATCCAAGCTGGAACAGGTGTGGTACAAACCAAAAACAACAGACAGACAACCTTGACACTGACATGATTATTCACTTTCACAACATGAATAGTTAACAATAGCTTATTCACATTCCCTAGATTTTTAAGAGATGAAAATACACCCACACAAACACAAAACAAAAATCATGCAAACGAGAGAGTAAAAAAATGTCAGGGCATCTCACCAAACCAGCCTGTTCAAAGGTGCTGAGATTCATTTGGAGATAAAATTGCAATTGCTGTCACCAAAGTATCACAAAATATGCTTTTTGTTCAAACATTGGTTCATGTGAGTTCAAGTGGAACTAATATAAGGGTTCTTCAAAAAGTGTCTGCCCTTTCTTTAAGTCTATCAAGAATCTCAAAAAAATGACATCACTTTTCTAAATAGTCTCTTTTGTTTGTAAGGCATTTAATGGCATCAACAAAATGTTTGGGTTGAGTTTATAGCCACTGTTGTGCCGCTGTGATCTCTGGGAATCGGGGGACATATTTATCAAGCGTTTTAGAATGACTCCTAAGAGCACTGCAACTATGTTATAAACAAACCTGTCCGGCATGATTTCCCCGCCAATGTAAAACAGAAACCGCCCAATCTGGCAACACTGGTATGTGCCATAAACGGAATTTTAGGTGCCACATACAAGTCCATAGAATCGACCAATCACTGAAGGGAATTCCTTATCTACAAACATAAAAAATATCTTAGAAATATTACAGTGAATAGTTAAATGGACAACGACAGAGTATTTTTTGACAATAATCTACAAAATTATAGAAAAATACATTGGCAGTGAATCAAAAATAAATGTTTTTTATCTTTCCAATTAATTAATCAGACAAATAACCTGAAATTGGTGTATGGTCAATCAAAAATAAAAAACAATTATTAGTTGAGTTAATCGAGGGAAAGTAGCTCATTATTAAACAAAGCCAGGACATCCTTCCACTCCGGAGATGTTTGTGCACGTCTCTCTAGTCTCAGTGCCATCCTCTACTGGTAACTCCTAACCTCAAAGGACACCTCTGGAGGTCTCTTAAATATCTGAGGGAGTAGGAGTGATTCTTAGACTTGAGAAGGCTGATAAATAGCTTTTATTCTTAAGTTTGAGAGTAGGGCTAAATTTAACAAATTCTCAACACGTAAGACCAAAATTGCACTCCAAGACGCTTGATAAATATGGTCCCAGAACTATAGGCTCTCTCAGATGTGACTAATCCCTCCCTGAGCATGATGCAGTAACACACCCGGTGCAGGATTCCAATCAATTACAGGGCTTCAGCTACCACCCTCAGACATAGGTTATCATGTCTGTATGCAGATGGCTGCTCAGAAATTTTTAATCCTGGATCTTTTACGATATAATGTAATGCCTGGTGCAGTAAACATTTCCTTCAAATGTTAGTCAATGCAGTGAAATTACACCCAATCCCACTCATAAGTTAACATCCCATTTAATCACTTCTAAGGAATTATGACTGTTTATGTAGAAACCTTTTATTTAATATTAGAGGTCAGAAGAAGCCATTCATCATCACATATCAGTGTGTGGCCTTGTAAACCTGAACAAAATTAATCAAACCCCTTGTATGCTGGCCCTGATAATATACCCATAATTTAACACATGTTGTTTTAGATGAAAATTATGGGTAAGCTTCTACACCACTGTTTGTGTAGAAAGAATTGTGCAATGGTAGAGCAGCTGGGTTTTCCACTAGCACATCAGCACTGAGAGTCTGAACTCCTCAGTTCAAAATTCGGTATCGTCACCGGTCGGCTAGACGCCAATCTAGCCTCTAGGATGCACAAACCAGTGCATTGTAGTTCCAGTTCTAAGTCTGGATAAAAAGGCAAGGCAGGCACGTTTATTTGTATTTCACCTTTCAGGCACAGTGGCAATTAAAAAACATAAAAGCACTAAAACTCTTAAGCATGTTAAAGGCATTCTTGAGATCTAGAACCTTATAAAGGTGTCTTGCAGACATTAAACTTACAATTAAGACAATATGAAATGAAAACAAGAGAAATAAAGTGCTTTAATAATAAAAAAGTGCAACATTTCAAATGGAGGACTTTGAAGTATTTAGGCTAGTGTGCAAATTCTAGAGCTCAATCATAGGAGGGTTGAGTCAGGAAGGGCATTCGGCATGAAAATCATGACAAATGAATAAAATGGAACCCTAACGAGAGCACAGTGTAGATTTATAGTTTTGGAGAGACCACTGTACATTTTATCCATTTTATCAAGTGATGCACTTACTGAGAACTCTTACTTTCTTACTGCTGAAAAAAAGTATAAATGCAAACTTTAGAAGTAAGAAAAAATAATTTAAATTTTTAAATTTATTACTAAGACAGGCAATAAAGACAATTAAAGTCTTTTCAATTAAAGATTTCAGCATCAACTTCCAGGAAAATTGATTAAACCACAAATCCACAAATAACTTCAACAGATAAAATGTTATTCTGGAGAAAAGTGATGCTGCTGTTTCAAGATGTGCATTAATGGACTGTGGGGTTTTTCTGCCAGTGCCTCAAAACAGCTTGCATATAAAACTTGAATTTTGAAATAACCATTAAGGCTATGTTTGGAGAGGAGGCCTGTGACGAAGCGTATACCATCCCTACTGTGAGGCATGGAGGTAAATCTGTTATATTTTAGGGGATGTGAAATACCGTGGCAAGTGTATTTTTGTCAAAATAGATTGCAGGCTGACTGTGGCATGTTATTAAAGGATGATTTGCATTCAGCGTCGCATGTATATTTGCAGCATTTAGCAGAAGCCTTCCAAAATAACGTATAGTACTAGGACAGTATACTGCAATGCCGAGATTCAGACTGGGGGGTTCAGACACTCTGTGTTAGTGAGCTAGTGGACTCTTCATATCTTAGTTTAGACTAGATCATTTTGGATCATTGTCTGTTATGTACAATGGTTCACCTATCTGCTGTTAGTTCTGAAGGCTCATTCTTTGGTTTGTTGCCAAGCTGCCCCTCTGACTCTCGAACCGGTTCCTCCTTTCACGAAAGCTGCCGGTGAAAGAGTTATTCGTGAACTGTCGTGATGCTTGTGTAAACGATGTTCGAAAATTCTCCCCGGCAAAGTAGTACAGGAGTGGGTTCAGACAGCTGTTGGACGTAGCCATGCACAAGGTTATGACCAAAACCTTCAGCAGTTGTTCCTGTTCCTTTTTTTTCTCTATCACGGCATGCAGGTGAAGTGTGCGGACCAAGTGGTACGGCACGAAGCAGAGCAAGAAGGTGCAGAGGATCACGGCAATCAGATACATGGAGCGCTGACGTTTCTGTCTGTTATTCTTGTTACTGTATACTTTTCGATTCGAAAAAAGACTTCGTATGATGCACCCGTAGCAGCCCAAGATAATCATGAATGGCATCAGGAAGCCCAGAACCAGTGCAAGGTAGTTGATCTGGAGTATTCGGTTCCAGTTTCCAGGCTCAAAACAGTGTGTCTTGCTTCCTTTTCGAATAATTCCTGACATCAGGAACGGTATAGATGCGAGTGCTACAAACACCCAGATGCCGAAACATGCAAACTTGGCCCGGCGCGTGGTGACGATAGTCTTGCTGCGCATGGGATGCACCACGACGAGATAGCGCAGTACGCTGAGACCTGTCAGAAATAGTACACTGGTGTAGAGGTTCACATAGAAAGCAAACACACACCAACGACAAAGCCAGTCCCAAAATATCCAGTCGCATTCCCTGAAGTAGTAGATCAGACGAAATGGAAGTGTTGTGGAGAAGCAAACGTCTGATATGGCCAGGTTGGTCATGAACACTGTATTGGCGGACTTCCTAGGGCTGAACCTCAGGAAAATGAAAAGAGCAATAGAATTGCTGAATAATCCGAAAGGGAACATCACACTATATGTGATGGTATATGCCATGTATTTGAAGTGATTGCAGCTTTCAGATTCATACTGGGTCTGTGAGAAGTTTTGCAATGGAGTCTCAGAAAAGCTAAAGGGAGAATCTGAGAGAAAAGAGAACACAAACATTAGAACAGTAGAGTCAGTATTAAACCCACCCTATTTGTAGTTCAATATCAATACATTTACTGCATACGTAGGGCAATAAAGACATGAAATCGTTTTTCAGAGAGGTCAATAGGCTCCACAGTATGTATGGTATGGTCATTAGTAGATCAATGCAATGCAGGTCAGCCTTGGATTTGCCACCTGCTGTTTCGATCATCTCACCCTCAAAGCAGCAGGATTGGTTAAGATGTGTGTGTCAGTCCTATTAGATCAGTGGTTCCAAACCTATGTTTTTTTAGGGATACGCCGCCAGTTTTTAGTGTATTTTGTTTTAGTGTAATAATTTAATAATCATTTATTTTACTGCGAAATGTGTCTTAAAGTATTTTTAACAATCATTAAATCTAAAAAATACTTACTATAAGCTTACTATTAGTTTTGTTACAGAAATATATTTGATTTGAACTAAAATGAAATTAAATAATTTTATTTTGAAAAATCTGTTTCACTGTCTTTATGTTTAGGCTAAATAACACCGAGACTAAGATTCAAGGATCAATAATTCCACCTAATGTAGCTGTGGCAGTGAGTGAGTATTTGCCAAATAAAATAATTGTGCATTTGGATCTCATGATTTCAGTGTTGTCTTTTTATATGATTTTTTTTATTGAAATAAAGGGTTTAAATAGGGTGACACCGTGGTTTAGTGGGTAGCACTGTCGCCTCACAGCAAGAAGGTCCTGGGTTCTATCCCCAGGTGGGGCGATCTAGGTCCTTTCTGTGTGGAGTTTGCATGTTCTTCCCGTTGGGTTTCCTCCGGGTACTCCGGTTTCCTCCCACAGTCTAAAAACATCCAGCCAGGTTAATTGGAGACACTGATTTTTCCTGTAGGTACCTGGGATGGTGCCCCATCCAGGGTGTTACCATGCACCCATTGAAGAGCTGGGATAGGCTCCAGCACCCCTCCCCGACCCTAATTCGGATAAGAGGTTAAAGAATGACCTGGATAAGGGGAAAAATGAACTGAACTGAACTAAAGGGTTTAAGTAATATCAGGACTGAAACAACCAAAAGCACAGTTTGCTCAGGGGACAACATGGTGGGAGTGCGGTTAAACAGGCAATCTTCTTATCATGTGTTCAGTACACTAACCACCGTGCTACTACTGCCCTCAACAGTCATAAAGAGCAGTGGTTTTTCTACTCATTAGTATAATTTCATGAAAATGTAAAGCGGAAATAATAATTTAATTAAAATCTGTCCTACTAGAATGAGTGTGCCAATAAATGTAAAATTGAAACTAAAAGTTGTAAAACTGAATGATGAAATTGCATAAAGAAATTTTCAGGCATGGGTATGTTCAGCTGTGGAATGTAAACATGTAATAATATAACCTATGATAGAAAAGATGTAGGTTTGTTCAACTGCTTGATATGTAATAATTACATAAATTCATGTAGCCAAACAATGTGACTTTACTTTCCACAACAGTGATTGCCAGCACCAAGAGGACCAAGGGTACCAATGTTCAGATCATTACAGATCTTGTGACACTAAACATGAAATAAATGTTAAAACAAGTGAAGTCTGGTTAACATGTATAAGCAAATCACACTAATTTGTTTAATTTTATGGTCAAATGCATTTATTCTAGGTTTGGACTTCGGTCACAATTGAAGGCAAGATGAATGCAGCAGGTTATTAAAGGATGCTCTGGATACAACCTGGATTGGTACATCACAGACACGACACACAAACACACTTAAGTTTGTTATGTATAGTTCTCAGCTTTTAGCCCAGCCTTTATGTAAATCATGGCATTTTTTTGTGATCTTTGTTCTAATGTTAAGGAAATTTATTAAGAATTAAGTGAAAAATGAGTAGCAAAAGGTTGTGGCAAATTTACTTGGAATTTGACCTTGGTACAAAGTACTTTTGTTTCCTCTGTGAGTGGTACAGCTGAGACTGGAAAAAAAGCAGGAAATCTTTTTCTGTCATGCATTTCCTTGAACAATAGCTGACACAATGGTGTCAAAAATCCGTGTGTAATTTTAAAAATAAATAAAACTGAAGGAATCACGAGAACTAAACCATTCAGTCAGTACAAATGGAATAAATTAAACAAATTAAAAATAAAAAGAAGCTTTACATTTTAAGCTGATGATCTAATTGGCATACTAAACAAAAAAACCCTTTGTGACAAACAGTCTTTGATTGCTTTCAGTCGTCTAGTCCACTTGTTGGGACGATTGTTCGACTAAGGTTTAAAATATGCTTGTTTGTATCCACATAATATCTTTTGATTGCACATCTTTGGGTAACATACATTTTCCATTTCAATTGTGGGTTCTCCTAACTTTCACATGGTGAAATAGTTCCTAGCCACTTTTCTAGACTTTAAAAAGATAATAAAAAAAAATAAGGATCTCAAACTTTTTAAATTTGTGTGTTGTTTCCTTGTCTCCTAACAAGAAGTTTATTTAAAAGTGAATTTCTTTAAAAATCATTATTCATATTTACCTGCCAATCCTTTTGAAAGGGAATGTAATTGCCATTTTAATTTTTTTTTTGTGGGTTTTTTTTCCGAAAACAATAATATTAATAATTCTTATTCACAAACAGATTCAGACCATTTGCTGTGGTACTTCAAATTATTTTTGCATTCTGTTGGCTGGAGATGTGTCCAAGTTTGAGTCCATCTGCTTCAATTGTCCTTTATTGGACGTAGGTTAAAAAGCCACACACGGGTAGAGCACAAGGATATATAACATTATCTAAAACATTAGGTGTTCGCATAACCTCAATCATTTTGAAATGAAAGAATCCTGGCACAACTTTAAACGGTTCGGTTCAAATTGGGCAGCTGGGTCTATGGTCAAGGGATGTATGAAATTAACTTTACCTGTAATTAAAATATTAGGGAAGTATGCCTGTAGCTCCTGCTATTTATAAACAAATGGAGGACGGTATACGGAAATGGTACATGCAAATCCACAAATATGTAACAGCCCTATTTTAATCCATAAAGAGACATATACTAAATACCACGTAATATTATGCAGGTTGCTTGATAAGATTGTTAGATTACACGATGATTAATACGACAGCCTACATTGTTTTGCAGAATGCATTATCTTACATGAATGATCACAATTCTTATTATTCGAGCATTACAACTCGTTTTTAAAATAAAAATATAAAAAAATTAGTCATTACTGTACTTGTCCAGAAGATTACAAGTTCAAGTTCTATTATTGCCAACTATCATTGTTGGGCCTGTGGATGAGGATGATCAGACGATGGAATAAAGGCATACATAAATGCCAATGTAAACAAATGGATGTGTCAATCCGAAAATATGTTGCATCCTGCTTTGTTAGGTAAAAGATTTAACAACATGAATATTCAAGTGCTTTCCCACTTTGTTTCTTCCTGGTCATACAGTTTGGAGCTTCCTGGTAATACCACACCACTACAATAAATGGAATGGGTGTGATTTCGGCATTTCTGTTGTAGGTAAAACAACAGTAGTAATTGACACGGTTCCTGTACATTGAATCACCATCAGTGCATCCTGGTGTTATTTTTATGGGACAGTCATCCAAGTACTATCATGTACTATCCAGACATAATGAATGAAATTAGACTACAATTAGAAGAATAAACAGATCAAATTTAGGACATCTGCTGTGTTCAGCACACAAGTTATGAGTCACTACCATTAGCCGAAAATGTAATTTTAACTCTAACAATGAGATTTAAAGTTATAGTGGCCGAACAGCCTAGCCATTGGCTGATACACTTGTTAAGTTTAGGCCACACTAATTGTAAACAGGTTTTAATTTTTTTTATATAGGATATTGCAAGTAGACGCATAATTCCAACTTTGCCGCAACAGTTTAAAGAAGCTGCTTTCCTGTTGCACCATGAATATACCACTGAATACAAATCAAGGTCTTTAAAGACCTCCGGATGCTCAGATTTCCTCTTATAGTCCAAAGACATGCAAAGTAAATCGGAGACACTAAATAGTCCACGACTGTGTGGGAACTAATTAATCTTGTGTAATGAGTTTCTGTCATGAAAGTAATCAAAGAGTAAAACATGGTGTTAAAATCCTAATAAACAAACACAAATACGACCAAATTAAAATGAACTTTGATGTAACCATTGTAGTTATGTTTTATCTGGATTAAAGTCATGTTATTGCTAATATTTCAATGGCTTTCGGTTGGACCCAAGTTTTACAGTAGAACCATAGAGTGGCTGAATTACCCTAAATTTATAATAGAACATATTTACAGTTTTACTATAAAAGTATAATTCCTGGCTATTGTCAAATTTCATCAGGGAACTATAGAAATGTAACGCAGTCACAAACCTGGTCTAGGAATTTCAAAAGGTTTTGATTGACAGCAGTTGGTCCGAGTGCTAAACATGTTCAAACATGATAAATGTCAAACCAGTGTTACAGACACATGTGGTGTTTGTTAGTTCACCACAATTATTACAAATTATTTAAGGTTTTTGTTACTATTTTATTTTACCCTGAAGACACAAATCGGATGCATTGTATATTTGATCAATCAAAAGGACACTGTGATCTTTAATTGTTTACAAAAAACTCGAGCAAAACTTGAGATGCTTAACTAAGTTTAAGATTCTCACCTGTCATTTTCTCCAGACGTCTTTATCTCTCAGCTACATACAATGTATAGAAGTGAAGACAGAATCTCAGTACATTTCCTCGAGCAAATAGACATTTCACAGGCAAATTAGTTCTTCGGAATAGTGTAACTGTCACTCCACTACAAGCAGCAGGAATGTCAAAGACGCAGTTTTATGACTGCACCTCTGTACGAGTTTATTATTTATGAAGAGGGAAGTTTCACTGCCGTTCGTTGGAAGAGCTATGCGCCCTCCCTTCCACCGTTTGGTTGTACCACGCCTTAACTTTCTTTGGGAAATATGAGAAAAGGCACTCTCAGGTGAAGCCTCGAGCAACATCGACAAAACATACCAAAGTCAATTTTCATACCAAAGATTTCACTTTTCAACAGCCATACTTTAAACTAGTAATTATCTGTCATGGGCCGGTCACCTAACACCAAGAAGGTCCTATTGTTCGATCCCCAGGTGGGTTGTTCCAGGTCCTTTCTGCATGAAGTTTGCCTGTTCTACCCATGTCTGTTCTGGTTTCCTCCCACAGTCCAAAAACATGGCACCAGGTTAGTGGGATACAGTGCATTGTAGTGACGGTCTTAAGCCCACATAAAAAGGAGGATTCTGTCAAGGAAAGGCATCCGGCATAAAAACTGTGCTGAGTTGGTGGAGCGGACCCTTAATGGGAGCAGCCATGAGAAGTAACTAAGTAATTATCTGTCATGCCATGAATGTAACATGATGTTATAATGTCTGGAAATATTGTAATATTGTAAATGTTACCTGCACCATAGACAACAAAACGTTCAATTTGATCTAATGATCACCACTTTCAATGGAAGATATATTTTTACTCCAGACAAGCCAGCCAAACACAGGCACACTTTTGTCTATTAAACATTTTGTAGCACATGCAGAATGGAACCTGCATGGCAACATTGCAGAAAAACAACATATGCATCAGCATCAATCATACCTCCAAACATTTGGAAGTTAGTAACGTTGTGGGTAACAATTTTTATTTTGGCTTGAGACCTTGACCTTATTTCACATATTCAGTGTCTTTTATTGCGCTTATCTGATATGAACTTGGACTCGAATACCTGGTTGACATTTCTGAGTAGGATTAATGTAAGGCTTTCTTGTTGTGTAATGAAGTTTCATGTGACATGTCTTGAAACAGCGGCAGACTGCGTTGAGTGACAACGGTTTTCTGATGTTTCTGAACTGATTTCAAAAGCCCACTTCATGCCTGTTGAACTGAGATTTCCAAACTTGGCCTATATAGAATTACTTCTCTGAAAGTTTTGATAATGTTTTGTAAAGAATTAATTCACAGGGATTTCTCCTTAAATACGTTTTCATGTTGTTTCACACAGGTCTATCTAAAACAATTGCCCGAGCAGGAGTAGGTTTGTACTGTACTGTATGTCATGTATCTATTATTACTTTAAATTAATTTCCTGTTTATGTGTTTAGTGGACAGATTTTGATTGAAAATGGGGCTTATTCAGATTTTACGGACCCATAGGCTAGGTCTGCTCATGCCCTACCAATACAAAACAATCCTGATGAATACACTCTATTAGACATTGAAAGCAATTATGTCTTCTTTGTGTGTTGCTGATATTAAATTGTTGGTATTCATGAAATATTAAAAATGCTAATCACTGACACAGAGCAGTTTAACCAGTTCTAAAGCGATTGTAAATGTTAATATTTACAATGCATTTCATTAAAAAGTTATATCCTGATCTTGTTCAGCCTAATCTATTCAAAAAGCAAATATATAATCATTAAAAGGATGTGTACTGTATGCATAAACAATTAATGTTTAATATCAGAGTGGAGAACTTTTAGTTTATTCATCTTCATCAGTAATCATGTGTAAATCTAGTATACATACTGAAATGTGTATAGACACTTTGATCTCTGACACTGGCCCTGTGTTCCAATAACCTTAGTTTATTGTTTGTTAATATAAAAAATATTATTTGAGGCTGCACCACTTTTAAATAAATTCCTCAATAAGTAGATGAAATGGAAATTGTCTGTTGAAATATTGGACTGTACACTTACTCTTGCACCACTGTGTGGTCGAATTTGATAAATATGCAGGTTTGGCTTTATAGCAATACTACTGACAACCTTGAACACTTTTCCTGTTACATTGCTCTGTTAGAGTCCACTTAAAATTTTCCTTTGTTGACCTTTAAAAATCCCGGCTCTGCTAGTCAACCACTGTTGGGTCCTTGAGCTAGACCCTTAACCCTGCTCCAGGGGCGCTGTACAATGGCTGACCCTGCGCTCTGACCCCAGCTTTCAAAAAGCTGGGATATGCGAAGAAAATAATTTTGTTGTACTGTACATCTGCATATGTGTAATGACAAAATAAAGGTGTTCTATTCTACTGTTTAGCCACTTAATGAGACAACACAATGGCACATTGGGTAGCCCTGTCGCCTCAAAAAAGGGTCTTGGTTTGTTTCGTCAGCCAGACACCCAGGGTCCTTTCTGTTTTCCCACTGGTGCTCTGGATTCAACACAGAAGTCCATAGATTTTAGATTCTAAAATTGTGAATGTAAAGTCGAGTTCAGACAACATGATTTTTCGCAGGTTTAATAAAAGAAATATCTGTACAAGTTGGTCTCTGGCAGTGAGTGTGTCAAACTACAGCCAATGTGAATGTAATAAATGGGGTGAGGAGAAATGCTAGATATAAACAGATGTGTAGAGATCTGAAGTTCCAAATGACTTGTGTTAACTTGCCATTTGTGTGTGTGTGTGGAAACATCTAAAAGAGAGCGAGCCCCAACACCAAGAGATGAGCAAAGATACCAAAACCTTCATCCAACTGGTGCTGAGTCACTGTAACAATACACCACGAACACACACCAACACATCACTAACACACACTAACACAGATATAACTCAGGAAAAGGAAAAACCTGCAAACTCAATTTGAAAAAAACAAATTTCACTCAGACATTAATATCGGAATTATTGGGAAACTGAAACTAAACATCAGAGTAAAATGCAGTGTTATTTGGCCCTAAAGAAACCCTATAGTGTAGCAGATTATACCCGGTCCTGGTTTCCCTGAGAGGAGAGGCTGTGTACAAACACATCCGCTCCCAAATCCTCCCCACAAGTGTGTGTGTGTGTGTGTGTGTCTGCGTGTCTGCGTGTCTGCGTGTCTGCCCCATCATTGACTGGCAACTTGTCCAGGGTGTTTCCTGTTGCTCAATCAATCACACCCACCATAAATCTGGCCAGGATTAAGCTTTTTAGGATTAGAATAATAAAAAGGAGAATTTTCCAGTTGTTTAGATCCACACAAAATGTACTGATAAGTAAGTAAATTCCAAGATTCCAAAGATTATCCCTAGCTTATCTTAAAAAGTTAATTATCAAGCTGCTACATTTCTTTGTTGTCAAACATAGGTAGGCTTTTTTTTTGAAAGTCAAATTACCCAGTACATGCATGTCTTCTGTGCTCTAGTTGCTAATATCAGTATAAACAGATTATGGCTTTGTACTGCCAAGTTGGTTTTGGTAAAGCATGTTATAGCATGTGATAAAATAACTTATTGAAATTGTTAAATGTATGATTATTAAATTACATCATCTATTTTCTGATTTGATATTTCTGTTTTTGTAGTTCTTGGCAAGGACAAATCTGCTTTCCAAATACCTTTTGAAAATACCTTAAGTGAAGTGGTGGAGAAAATAATGGAGGATAACTTTTACAACCCAAAGTTTGAAAAATTATACAGAGTGTAAACATGTATAATGGTTATGTTTATTACATTTTATACACAATTTATTATAACATATTACAGTGATCTGCTGCAAATTTCAAAAGCCTTGGCAAATGTAAAAGGAATAGTTGGTAATAAAAACTGTAATAAAAACTGCTA
>JAYDZG010000043.1:11512653-11526518 GCA_034509265.1 Microcambeva bendego
ACCAGCAACCTCTGATTACTAGTCCTGTACCCTAACCACTAGGGTACATCTGCGCACGATTATTGGAGTAATCAAATTAGATTTTTTTAATTAATAAAGAGCAAAAATAAATACTTATCTTCTCTCAAAACAAACCACAACATTTATAGACCGACGGTTTAAAGAGAATTTTTATAAACACTAATAAATATTTTATTTATAACCATTTATGTTTTGAAAGAGGAAAAAGAAAGTTCTGTCAGGATTGTTTGTAGTTAGATGAGGTGAATTTAGTGTGTGTGAGTGTTCCGATGTGCTGATTGCCATGATAAAAAAGAAGTAAGCCAGAACCTCATGTAATGCACTTTTTCCCAGTTTAAAATCTTGTTTTCTTTAGTCGTTTCGGTTGGATCTCCTCCGTTATTATTACCGCTCTGTTTACATTTTGCCGTCCACGCTGTGAGATCTCGCTTCTGTCCTCAATCAAGCTCTCTTACTGAACAGTAGGAGGAAGCAACAACTTCCAATTTATCGAACCGGGCCTGAAAATCTCCGTTGTAAGTGCCTTTTCTGTGTGTGATTTGGGACGCAGCCCACAGCACGAACCCGTGTAGCGCAAAAGTAAAACTAATCGGTGCAGAACAACTCGAGCTTTATATTGTTGCGTGGGTGAATCGATTCCTCGTGGAGAAGAATTTGCCTCAATGCTTTTATGTAACCGAATTACTTGAGGAATTGCGTCAGCACTAGAAATGATCCAGAACTTTTAATCTGGAGGAAATTATCCGTGGGTCAATCCTAACTCAAAAACTGTCAGTTCATTATATGCATACCCCCCTGTGTAGTGTATGAGAGCCATACACAAAGTTACAGTATTGTTGTAGTATTAATACACTCAGTCTTATTGTGCATGTATTTAATATTAGCAAGGTGGCTTGGTGGCTCAGCGGGTAGCACTGGTGTTATTTTTTCTAACATTTAATATCAAAATGACCCCCAAATAAGGTGCAGAAACAGCGAAGAGGTAAGAAAGAATAAGATAGATGATGGTCTATGGCACAGCACACGTACTGTACTGATATTAAATACAGAAATAAAGTTCATCCCTAATACTAATTGTCTGGCTACATATATATCACCCATTTACACGATGCTTTGCAGATAGGGTTGCCAAGTCAGTTAATCGGACCACAATGATCTGCTGTGGAGATGAACGTGGGGAAACATTTCAGATGTTTAAAGATGAACGTGTGCAGACGGTGTTCGTTTGCTCTGGACCGGTTACCGACTGTGACCATCTTATTTCTTTACAGAAATTATGAACAGCCTACAAAGGATGGACTGACGAGTGACAACATTGGAAACAAAATGCTGCAGGCTATGGGCTGGAAGGAAGGCAAAGGCCTTGGCAGAAATCAGCAAGGCATCACTGCACCTATTGAAGTAAGTTTTTCTGCTTATTTTTAGTAGCTTTTTAGTAGTTTACTTTTTGTACTTTCAATTTACTACAATTGTAACTGTTTTAAATAAAATGTGGCCTCTTTAAATCCTTTTTAGGCCCAGATGAGAACAAAAGGTGCCGGTCTGGGTACAAAGGGCAGCAATTACACACTCTCATCTTCAGACACCTACAAGGACGCAGTACGCAAAGCCATGTTCGCTCGCTTTACTGAAATTGAATGAGCTGCTGGGCCGTTTTGTCTAAGCAATGAAGTTCATTTTATGTAAATATGTACAGTGTTCAGGAGGTTTTTTTTTCTTTTCTTATAGTGTGTCTTTATGGTCAGAATATTGTAAAGTTTTGTACATTATGTTCTTGCATCTGTACATAAGAATAAATGAGATATTGGTCAATAATTGTTGCTCTTGTTTTCCCCATATTGCAGGAATTCTCAGTGGGCTCAGTGCTCAAAAAAAGTCAGTCATGCTTCAGCCACATTTCTTTTCCAGTGTTTCCTCTGAATTAGTCCATATGTTGATGCCAGCACAGATACCTGTATCTTTGTTGTTTACATCTGGTACTTTATTTTATGACTAAACTTAACTGAACTTAAAATGTATTACACAATGTAATTGGTCAAGGCATTCCATTAAACCAATCATTTCTGTTTTAGTCTTTTGGCAGGATAAACACTTTTGGGTTTTCCCTTGTAAGGACTCTAGCTGGATAGGACAGACGGCTGAACCGACCACAAATGTTTCTCATTTGCTTTGTCGATTAAACCCTGCGTGTTCGAGAGAGATGAGGATTCTTGAATGTGTGCAAAAAAGGCAAAATAACCTCAATAGAGGTTTAGCTGATGAGTGGTACATCGTTTTACTTTTTACAAGCAGAAAGCTTTCAACTAACCTCCAGTGAAACACTATTCACAGTCTTTAAAAGTACTGTATATGAGCAAAAGCTCTTGCCAGCTGTGGCAGAGATTAAGATAGATTGAAACTCTGCTTATTCACTGATTTTTCCTTGGAAGTTAATTAATTAATTCATCAATTCGTAGATTTTTTTTAATGTATTTTCCATGACAAGATATTATTTTAATGTGTTTTAATGATAAATTAAGCACAAAATAATTTAGTAACATACAAATATATTTAATGAAGATGATTGTACGATGCAGATAAGACAGCTACAAGACTTCCATTCTACATCCTGGCATACCTAAGACATGGACATGTTCACCTTTTCAGGATTGACCAGGTACGGTCGTCATTTGATTCCGGACTATGTAAGACTAACACGACGACGTATGAGACGCAGTAGAAGCCTGCCACCGAAATTTGCGCTCTACCTTAAATTGGACACCAGGGCCTGACGAAGCTTTCACGGACCTTAAAGAAGCACTGACAAATAATGCTCACCACACTAGAACATTTTTATCTGGAATGCCCTTCTCTTTCAGAAAGTGGGGAGGACAGGTTCTAGAAACATGAATGTATTACAGCTCCAAACTTGATGTGATAGAACAAGGACAAATACACTGCACCAGACAAATTGCTGCTTTAGCCAAGGCATGTCATGGGACTAAATTAACTTGGATGCTCTTCTGTTATCAATAATGTCCATGAGAGCTGAAGAACATAAAAAACTTATTTGTCTCTAAGTGAGTTGACTGGGAGGGAAATGCCTGGACCTCCCAAGGAATCAGTTACAGGTCCTGCTTTGGATTTGTGGCAGATTGAGGATGATGACTGCCTTGAAGAATATGATTTTGAGTGAAGCAGAGAGTGACCCCACCCACCTTTGTACCTTACAAATGTATTTATACATGTTTTGCTAGGACCTCAGGCGGTCTTGAAGTGGACCAACTTCCATAGTGTGGAGACATTGTGGATGTTGACAACAATACTGAGAGATTTCAGACTGACTTGTTCAACAACCAGGTTATGGGTCATGCTGATATATGGTTGATATGTACCCCAAAAGTGCTTGGGAATGGTTGCCAAACCAATAGAAAGGTGCACCTTAGAACAGCTGGTAATTCCCCTGTACATATTGCCCATGGGAGGATGGCACATCAGTGGATCAAGTTAAAAGTTCAACATTGCCCTCTTCTTGATCAATTGATACCAAAGTCTATATAGACATTATAGGAGTCCCAAGGCCAGAGATCAGGTGGCGGCTGGTGGTCCATGATTTAACAGCATCGGAAAATCCTCAGGCATTGAATTTGCACTGTACATACAATTCCCAACAATACTGCCCCTGATGGCACCATCACCAGTGCCTTAGCTTAATTAACTTCACTTAGTAATGAGCTGGCTGAGAACTCTAGCATTGAAAATCCCTTTAATACATGGATGACTAAAATGTTTGGACAATACAATCCCCCTATGTTAAGTCTTATGAATTTTATTGTCAGTGCATTGGCAATCTCAGTTGTATGTGGGTGTTGCTGTATACCATGTATTAGGACCCTACTGACCAGACTGATTGAGACTGTGTTGACCAAAGGGGGTGACTCCAAATCACAATATTTTAAGCCCTTGTCTCAGCCTCTGTTGGGACCTAGTACATATATGAATGATGGAGTAGAGTTGGCAGGGTATGAAGTCAGTGTTTCATGTTTTTGTTTTATTATGTAATATTTTGTTTATTTTTGCTTACAATTTATTTTTACT
Organism: Microcambeva bendego; assembly: GCA_034509265.1. Lineage (NCBI taxonomy): Eukaryota > Metazoa > Chordata > Actinopteri > Siluriformes > Trichomycteridae > Microcambeva > Microcambeva bendego. The sequence continues at coordinate 11,516,752 of JAYDZG010000043.1, forward strand.
AATGTCTTATGCCCATGTCCAGGACTGGAGAAATAGCGGTTCTGTCACAGCACAGAATCCAGGCTGAGAGGACCAGAGGACCTCATCCTTAATAAAATGAATATGACTGGGCTTCTGAAATGTGTTTGAATCATTTCTGTTTTATGAATCTTTTGCAATGAAGGATACATTATGTGATTTATTATGTGTGATTCGTCTCAGGTCAAGTTATTCTTTCGAGCCCATGTTACAAAGTCAAGGTACCTGATGGTCAAGTCCGCTCATAACAGAGACTCATTTGGAACATTTTTAGATTAGGTTTTAGATTTTTATGTTGTATTAGGTTATGTATTTTTTTTTTACCTATTTTTTGCCTTACGTGAGCCAACACCAGTATATGCAATCAAGTGTTATGTAGATAATGGTAATTTCTGTATGTTTATGCCAACATGCATTATCCAGTGTGAAGTGTGAATTTGTGAGAGTGTGAATTTGTGGGTCAGTGTCCTAAAGGTCACTGAAGGTGGACTGTTAAGGATTAACAAATCATTTTGGATTTGTTGATAACGAATGTCTTTCAGGAGAAAGGGTTTAAAAGTCTGTACAGCTTGCACCTTAATGTTCAGTCATTTTGACTGTTGCCATTTAGCAACTGGACCAAATAACTCATTCTGTAATCATGTCACAACACAAAAATGGTCAATCATCTCCTCCTGGATCATTTGTTGTCATATTTGTAACTACTTCTATGTGTTTTTGCATTAATTATTCATGCTTTATCCTAGGCAGGGTAGTAGCAGGTCTGGTTCCACTGAGAATGCAGAAATACCCTGGACATGGCTCTGGTATGTACACAGACATACAACATTTCCTTGCTTATACCTAGAAAAAAAATAAAGGTGGATAGAAGCCAGGAATCTGGTGTTACACGAATCCTTCTAGCCTATTAGTAATGCTAATTTATAGCAGTATGTGGTATCATAGTGCAATTCCAAATTTCTTGAAGCAGTTGCCATCAACGAGTTGGTGATTCAAGCATGGATGCATTTTAAGCAAAAAACAAGATGTGGAAATATGCTGTGCATCATTGCGGCAATATTATTCAAATAAAGACAAATGCTAAGCACTTATTATAGTTTTTACACAATATGGCCAACTAAACAACCTGGAAACATTCTAATTATTAAATTTAGATTTTAATGTAGGTTTAAACAGAACCCACATCAATTGCTAACAGGTTCATAAATCAGTTACATTAAAAAATGCTTTTAACTTAGTTGCACTGAAGGAAAACACTTCCCCGTTCAAGCATGACTGTGGTCCATAAAGACAAGTCTGACCAACTCATGTCACAAGGACAGTATCCTGGTGCCTACCCCACTGAACACATTTGAAAGTAATTGAAATGTCGATTGCAAACCAAGCTGCCTGCAGCATCAATACCAGCTCAGTTGACTGACTAGGCACAGATTTCTACAACAACACAGAAAGTCTTGGTTACTTTGCAGAGAATTGAAGGCTTGTATAGACAGTAACGAGTACTGCTTATTGTTGGCCATGGCTTTAAAATGGGATGTACAGTACAACATTTTTTCATAAGCTTTTTTTCACAACTCTGATTTATAAATTATTAAAAATGTTAAGTAAATCTTGCAATGCTCTTTATTTTACTATATCCTATGGAAATAATGTAAGTCCTGGAGACACGTGCTCTGCTAAGCTTTAGGTTGCTCTGATGCCTGATATTATTATGATAATAATGAAACCTTTTTTAGATTCATATGGTGTGGGTATTCAGTACTTGAGTCACAGTATAATGTTCCACCTGCTTTTTTATCATTAGTCCAAAGTACTTTCTGATCTTCAAACGTTCTCTTCTCACATCCAATAGTGCTCATGAAATCATATGAAGTGTAATAGCAAGTCTGTTGTATAGGGTGTCCTCTTGTGGCAGCAGTGTGCATGGGCAGTTTGCTTCTGTGTTTTACCTTTTTCACAATTGTGCAAAACTCCCTTTTTACCTGCTTTTGTATGTCCACTTGAGTCTCTACTGAACATTTAAACCCTCAGTGTGAAAACACTCACCATCCGTATTCTGTCAGTTAAAATATTTTGATGCTAGGAATCATATGCTGAAACAATAGGGAGTTAATTTAGTGTCAAAAGTTCCACAAAAGCAAAAGTAAAAAATATACCAAAATGATACATTTTAAATATACTTGGTTACCTTATTACTCTTTGCAGTCATTTGATACACTTATATACATATATATTTACATTTACATTTTTTTGAGATGAGGAAATCACTACTGTATGCTTAGACTTAAATGCCCAACATTCATGATATAAAATAATTGTAGCGTGAACTTTTTATACTCTCCATAAATTTCCACTGAAAACCAAATATCCCAAACTTTCCGTGTGTAGTGTATATAGCTGTATGCTGGTCAGACGTCCCCGGTAAACACTAAATCCAAAAATGAGCCAATGAATAGATTGCTTTAGCTACACAACCCATAAGTAATAATTCATTTAAATAAATGAGAGTCTGAAGGGTTCTCTGATTAACTGGCATCCTACCTGACTTTACAGGTAGTGACTCAGTATGTGACACATTCATTTATTTCGTGCTAATAAATGCTTTATGCTAATCAGGCTCTTGGTGGATCCAGCATATGTAACCCTGCACATCAGAAATATACCCTTACCATCCATCGCCGGCTAACATATGCTCACAAATTTTGTAACTCACAGCTCTGATGATTTTGTGAACTCAGTGTTTGGGAAGTAGGAGGTAGCCAGGTACTTGGTGAATATCCATGTGACTATAGTAACAGTGGCAGGTTTGAAGCCAGGTTATTTTGACCCTGAAGCTATGACGCAGTCTCTACCCTATGATGAATTGGCACCCTGTCTGTGATGTCCGGGTAAATTGGACCAATTGCAATCTTGACCAGTATAAAGCAGTTTATGAAAATATATATTAACCAACACCAGGTGCCCTTTTGAAGAGGGTCATCGCTGTACCACATAGGCAGATCATTGTTGAGTCACTGCTGTTTGTTTTGGATCTTACTCCTCTTGACGTGGTTTCTACATCAGCAACAATGTGTGTGTGTGTGTGTGTGTGTGTGTGTGTGTGTGTGTGTGTGTGTGTGTGTGTGTGTGTGTGAATCTCTAGGTCTGATTCAGGCACCAGTGATAAGGCACCTGTCAGATAGGACATGTGGTGATCCGAGCCTCCTTTATCAGATCGAGGGTTGTGCAAGAACAATCAAGAACTGGAAATGACTAGAAACAAGCAAACCAAAAAGTTCATAGGAGTTTTTAAACTGAAAACCTTTAAGATGGCTAAGATACAGATAAGTGTACAACCCAGTTTTGCTGTCATTTCTTCAGTTGTGTAATCTTCTCTGTCATTTTCACTCAGCATTTCATTTTTAAAAGGACAAACACACATTATATAATTATCCAATTGTGTGACTTGAGGTGCACTCATGAAAGAACTGCAGTCTCAGCAAGAAACCTCCTCTAGTGAGTCTGAACAAAACACCTTTTAGAGAATAATTACTTCGGCAATTAGTCAAAGAGAATACATTCCTAAACTTTTGCATCTGCCAAGTTGTGTGACCTTATGCTCTGTTTGTCAAAGACTGGATGGTGCTGGCTGGATCCTGGCACCCTGCGTTGTTCCATCTCCATTCCACTTGGTATGCGAGCTTCTTTTATAAGACTGTAATTTATGATCATTTTCCTTTCTGCCTAATTTGTAGCTATATGCTTTTTAAAGCTATATAACAGCATCACAAACGGAGAGACTAAAGCGCTGACATTTTTTAGGCAAATCTTAAAATACAGTGACTTCAGCAATTTAAAATGGAATGTCACAAGGAATGCCTTACAATCAAACACACACACACACACACACACACACGTGTATATATATGTGATAGAGAGAGAGAGAGTTTACAAAACTAATCCACTGTACAGTTCTGTGATGGCAGCATTAATGCATAATAGTCAACTACTATCTTAAAGCAACAGATTCCCTCCTCTTCTTCCAGGGACATCCATGCATATTTCAACAAGATAATGTAAAACCACAAACAGCACAAAGGCATGGCTGTGAAAGTCCTGTCATGTCCACAATAGAGAATCTGTGGAATTAAAAAATGTGACAATGACGACCCCATACCGTTGCACATCCTAAAACGTGTTTGCAGGAAGAATGGATCAAAAACGAAACCTGAAAGATTAAATCACTGGGCATATTCATGTCCACAAATGTGTTTTGAGTGTGGTGGTAAAAAAGAATGGCCACATTCCAAAGTGGTACACATTTTCCGTCACAACCTTTTAGGAATGTGTTGCAGGCCTGAAATGCATGAATGAATGTTTATTGATGAATTAAAGGAAGTTGAGCAGACAAAAAATGAAATATCTCATTCTGTTCATTCTGTATGCAATCAAAACTCATTTGTATTTCCAACTTCTAATTTGGGGTTGTATAATTTTATGAATTTTATTTATTTGTTAGGTATATCAATTGAGAAGACTGCTTATGTTGTGTAGATAATTATGCTACACTAATTGTAAAACATGTTTGTAATTAATTGTTTCTGTAGGCCTCTGTTCACCTTGTACAGAGTGGGGTTGATAGGTTAAACCTAATCTCATATCACCCCAAAACTTCCATATATTAGCTGGGCTTGTGAAATATGGATTATTATTTTATTTATTTCTTTTTAATGTAGTTGCTGTGTAAATATGTTTTAATCAGCACCCTGTGTATTAGAATCACCTGTAACATCTGTTATGGTACAGGTTCTATTGATGAACCACTCAAAACTGCAATTAAAGCAATTAATGTATACATCAGTGATGTGAGCTGAATCTGCTGTACAACCTATCGTTGCTGTCACATTCAGAAACAAATCTAAGGTCTTTCCTGCTGCTCTTTCTTTTCTGTAATGGAAAAGTAATTACATAGACACTCAGCTTTGCAGAGACTAGGGCAAGAAGCTGGGCTCAGAATCTAATGAACTGGCATGGCAACCAATTATAGAGAAATTGAGTGCTTGAGTGTGAGTGTGTGTAAAAGTAGACTTAAACCAGAGGGTTCAACTAACGTGATGTTGAATGCACCCCCCATATTCCTGTAGGCACTGCATATTTAGTGTAGGCTGATATGGGCACATCTATATACCCTGTGCCTCCTTGATGAAACTCAGACAGCATTCCTTGGTAGAAATAGAATGCAGACAGCTGCACTGTGATTATTATATCATGGTATAATGGCCTCCCAAATACAGACACTGGACCTGTGCCAGGCCAATATACATATATTTGATAGTGACTACAAAGCAATTTAGTGCCCAGGTGGAGCAATTTTTCACTAACATACCAGCGGTGAGAACTCCTAGGTTTGACACTCACCATTGCCACTGGTGGACTGGGTGACTAATCACTAGGATGCACAAACCAGTGCATTGTAGTGCCAGTCTCAAGCACGGATAAACAGTTGGGTTGTGTCAGGAATGACATCCAGTGTAAAAACCATGCCAAAACAATAATGCAAATCACAAATCACTGTGATGACCCCTGACAGGATCAGCTGAAATGATTCACAAAAACAGACAGAAGGCTTCTGGCCTTGTCCCGTTCACTTTTTTGTTAAACACAACTTGGTCATAATGGATGATGGATATGCCAGAGATCTGTCTTTACTCATTGCAAGTTTCATAGCAACTTGAATTGTCTACCCCACTAACTGCAAATAATATAACTAAAAAAGCAACCAGTTTAAATATTCAAGTCACATATTATTTTTCCACTACATAATCCTAACCAAACTCTATGACTGGCAGTGACCTTTCTGTAGCTGACTATAATGTTTTACGATGAATTATTGTACATTCGTACCTACCTCATTAGATTTTGAGCCTGTTGTTGCTCCTTGACATTGTTTCTTTACAATAACATCACTTATTCATCACTGAGGAAACCAGCTATCATTGTATGACAGTAGCACAGTGAAGGCAGCTTTCTCTTTATTATGATCACGATACTGGCTCATGTTTGTCTTTAAATGCATATCTGTATGATTGATTTTATCAACCTGTAAGTAAATATGTGTGGCTAAAATAACCTAATCCAAAATAGGTTTCAGAAGAGATGCCAACATATTAAAGCCATAAAGTTAATAATAGCTTGTGGAAGAAACATGTTCAACACGTTATAAAAATATCACCAAGGCCTTGGTTATTCCTCTCTATTTAAGTAACACATAAAATTGCTAAGAAATGCATATTAAAAAAATCCTAAAAGCTGATTTATTGAGTTATGACGACCAATTAATGTGACTTTACATTTGAAATAAACATGAATTTGAGTAACATGGCGGTGCAGCCAGTAGAGTTAATGCTGCACAAGCTATATTGGCAAATTTGTGAACATGATCAACAAGAAATAAAGTGGGTGGATTATTTTTGAAAATTATTTGAATATAAAATAGTACTCCAACTAAAATATGAAGTAAATAGTGCTTGGGTTTGTGGTGAAATTGGCACTATAGTGTTGATGGCTGCTTGTGAGCCGTGTGCCGGTTTACAGCATGTCCAGCTTTCCGCTGTTGCAATCCCGATCTTGTTTGATGAGCCGCATGCCGGTTTGCGGAGCAGTCGCCACTTTAGAATCTTCTCTTGTTTATCTTCTGGGCTCGCTTTCAGGGGTCAGAAGTGTACGATCAGGAGATCGGAGGTACTTAGCATCTTTGGTTAGGCTCAGTATGGAGTCTGCATGGCGGTGAATGCTAGGACACATCATCCAGGTGACCCGGATCATCGGCGGAGCAGCAAAGATTCTCTGGGACCACCCGCAAGCAGCTCAGCACTCCGGCGCTCATCGGTGGAAAACACCCACTATGCTCAGGTGATCCTTATCGTGTTCCTTTAATCCTTTGTTTTTATGTTTACAGTAGCTGCAGCTCATGAAGCTGAAAGGCATGTGCAGCGAGAGTGCTGCAGATTCACGCTGGGTGGTACGTGTAGCAAGAGCATACTGCACTTTCTCACCGGACCGGGCCTCACCAGTTTGATTTCAGCTTTTAGTTTTAGTTTTGTTTTAATAAGATTTCTGTTATTTCGTTTATTTATTTATTAAATTATAATTTTCCCGGTTAAATACTGCATCTTTTGTCCTCCATTTAGCCACATAACTGCTCCAGGTAAAATATGGAAAAGAACATGGAACATGGGAAAAGAAACAATAACTTTAGTCTGTCTCTAACTGTACATCTACGGCATGTACTAAAATGGGATGCGTATCTAATAAAAAGGCCAGGTATTTGAAAATTCGGTTATATTATTCACTGCTGTGTGATTTCAGTGCTAAAAACAGTCTACCATTTATTTGACATACTGTAAAACTACTAGGCCCTATTAATGATTTAATTATATGTCAACAATTGGTAACACGTGTAAGTTCAGTTATGGAAAGGGATTTCTGTGCTTCCAACTTTGCAGGACTAAACTTTAGACTTTAACATGCTCCTGTTCACAAAATAAGGTAGACAGAAACATCATCAACATTACTGACCAGACTTACAAATACTATTTTTAATAAGTCTGCACAAATTTCCAATTTAGATAACTGATTAACTTATACAAGGTGTAAATAGTAAGCGTACAGCATATACATGTACTAACATCTGAACTACAGCTGAATCTGGATGGCCTTGAAATATACAAATTGAGTTTTAGTGGCACAGGTCTGCCACAGACACGTTGACTCCTCTGTGCAAATAAATCCTTTGGACTAGTAAATAACTATCCATTCAAACCCACGTTTATGGTGTCAAACTTTTTTTCCTTCTTTTTTATACTTCTGCTTTATCTCTTGGACACTTTCTTAAACCTGTATTTATGTTTGACAGATCCACTCTGAGACTAATGGAAATAAAGGAGGACAAAATAACCATGTGATAAGTGGGTTGTGGGTTGGTCTCAAAAGAAGAGTTTTATTTGAAGATTGATTATTTGAATATTGGGATATTCCCCTGTGATGTGTGGCAATCACAAAGTTCATTTCGGAATACTTAATACATGTCCTTAATGGTTTGTGGTCACATGATGTACCACAGCCCATTAAAAGTGAAATGTTCCAGTTCTTCAGATTGTAAAACACTTAATAATTTAATAGTATGTATGACATGCTGGAATAAGAACACATTGATAGTAAATAAAAAAAAAATAATATAAAATGGCTGTCATGTGGCAAAGCGTGTTTTAGTGCTGGTAAGTACACACTAGATTGCTTCCCATAGAACAATTATTTTTAAGCTTTATTATTATTATGTGATACATTTCCCATCCAATTAAACTCATCCTTTCATATCATATGGCGGAACTATTATTCTTTGGGCTTGTGTAGCATTCAGTGAATATTGAATGGAATAAAATGAATGAAATTTATATAATTATATTGTTGAAGTTGAAAAAGCTTTGGCTTCTACAAAAAAACATTAGTCCCAAAGAAATACCTAAAAATTCACTCTGAACTACTTCAACAAACACAGCTGATAATTAAAATGTCTTTTTAAATTTTAAAAATGCTCTTCGTGAAGAAATCTCTTGTGCAGTAAGAGTAGAATCTAGCCGGAATCTATATATATGGGGGTTTATCACCATCAATCTTAAATACCTTTGTGTTATACCCACCAGCTTTGCGTAATAATAGAACCCATCAGTGTTCCCATTAAATGTAGATGTGGCCGGATGTTTTAGAATGGAAGAACCCCACAACCCCCCGCCATCCATTTCCGTTCTGCCTAGTATGATGGCTTTTGCACACAGTTCAGAGGTTTCTTTTTTTTAAATGTTCTTGTTTATCATATATAATGTAACATTGTCTTAATTACAATCTTCTGCAAGGGTTATAATCATTTTTAAGGCCCTACATTATTTATGTTGTGAACAATTCATATGACGAAGTTCATAAGCAGAAAGTCCTTGTGTGCGGGAAGCCACACCCTGATCAATGCATTATTCTTCTACTCTTTGTAGACAATATCACTCAGCCAGCAGAGGCTGTAGGAATTCCCGTTCCATTCCCTGAACTAACAACAATCCCATTATTTTCCTGCTGGATGGTAGAGCTGAGATTCAACAAGTTTGAGTTCAAGCTGTCAGCTCTGGTGTGCTATCAGGTTGTATTTTCTGGTTAAAAGAGTATGAGATTGTCCTAGCAATCCTACAGTGAATATGTTTGTGGTCAGTAAGACAAAATGTCCAATGTGTCTAAAGCAGCCAAGACTCGAGTCAATTTTATTTGTATGGACATTGTCTCAAATCAGCTTTACAGAATTAAGGACCAACAGACCAAAACCCATGTTGAGCAAGCCAAGGGCAAAAGAGGGGCCCTAAAAATACAAGAAGAAACATTAAGACTCATACATTCTCAAAATTAAATTGAACTAAATGTTATAGCTGAATCTATTTAAATATATTTTACTTCATTAATCAGTCAAATCTGTGATAAAGTCTGTTGAGAGTTTGGGATATTTTCCCGTCTCATCTAAAAGGAGCAGCATCGTTGGCATGGCACTACTTGTACTATTTGGGTAACTGAGTTTTAACTGTAAATGTTCAATTATTATTATCATTACTTACTACTACTACTATTGATAATAATAGCATCGTTATTATTAACAGCAATAATAATGATAATGATAATGATAATAATAATAATAATAATAATAATAATAATAATAATAATAATAATAATAAAAA
>JAYDZG010000043.1:11539311-11551552 GCA_034509265.1 Microcambeva bendego
TGAAGAAGCTGAAATCCTATGGTTTAGTTCTAGCATACTAATTACGTTATATAATGCTACTTTTGTGAGCTGTTTTGGGTATCTTGCTTTTGTCATAGTTCCTAAACCGTGTTTATTTATGTTTGCTAAAGGCACTTAATGCAGGTACAATACAAATCACTTAAACAGTGTATTTGTTCTAAGTGTAAATAGCTACAATTTAATGCCAGCACAGTAATTGCTCCTGAAAAGTGAAATGCGCTTTTGTTCTCTAGTTTGCTTAAGATGTGTTTATGTGTGTTCAGTTTGTGTTGGGGTTGTAATTAAGGCATATTTTGCCACTATGACACAAAGCACCTTGCAATTTTGGAAAACAAATTCAAGCATTATAATCCATGCCAACATTAGTCCATGACTGATGTTGGCTGTAGCACTTTTGTTGATTAAAGTCTTGATGTTCCTTTTCGTTCTCCTCCGTGTATATCCATTTAGGATTCATTCACTTTTTACCAATTCACCTGCTGCTTGTGGAATGTTTCAAAGCAGTATAACTAACTTTTCACATAGGGGCCATTCACTTAATCAAACTTTCAATGGAAATGAAAAAGTATTGGGATACCCCTATTAATTATTAAATTTGTGTGGTTCAGCCACAGTTGGTTACACATTTAATCAACTTTATAAAGTAAAATTAATATGCTTCCAACTTGTCTATAAAATACTGTATAAAGAAAAGTATTTCTATATAAATATTAACTTTTATTCCCAAGAGGATTGAGGCAAAGTGTCCCAATACTTTTGCCCATTTATAATTTGTTGTGTGCCATTGGTATTTTGCATTTATTAAGCACATAGTCTTTTATACAGATAGATATGCCATAACCTCACCTAATTCCCATACTGTTTCACTGCATGAGAATAATTTGTACTGTCTGCTTGTTCCGAAACTGAGAAAGTTGAAGGTCAGAGATTTCAGCATGTTAAAGATTCCCATGGGAGAAACTGCTCACTCATGCTAGTGCTGATGACAAATTCCCAACATGGGCTGCTTCTGTCATTCAGAACTGAATGTTTTCAAAGAATGTAAGGTACATTATGTTGTCATTTACTTGTGATGGACATCAAGATCCAATGTTAAAATCAACTAGCTGGAAACTTTAAACTATTTGAAGAGGATTGACATTTGGGCTCCTGTAATTGTCATTCAATCCTGAAGCTTGCAGAACAGTTCTAAATTTACCAGTATCTCTCAATGATTAATAATCTTCGACTAACCCTATACTGTTTGTTTCCATTGCTTGGCTGCGTAATGTTTAGAACAGGACAGGTTGTTATGAATAACTAGAAGGCTTGAAACTCATTGCCCTAGTAAAGTGATGTGCCCAGATTTAAAGAGGGCTTAAAGTGGCACAGGATTAACGTTAAGCGACCTAGTCATGATATTTTAAGGGCATTTAACAACTATGCATATTTTGCATGTTAGTGTACGAATGACAAATTAAAGAATATTTTAATCTGTTTAATTTGGCATAGTTTTACACCAGATTCCTTTCCTGACACAACCCTCCCTATTTATCCGGGCTTGGGACTGGCACCACAAAGCCATCATAATAGCCAGGTTGGCACCCACTGCGGCAACGGCGAGTATTGAACTGGTGAGTTCAGTCTCTCTGCACTGATGTGCTAGTGGAAAATCCCACCACTCCACCTGGGTGCTCATAATGACTTTTTCATCTGTGCATATACAAAATACAGCTTGTTATGGCATTACAGCGGCCAAGAGGATCTGAGCCTTGCTCAAGAGTTCTCTTGCGGCTGCATAGCAGAGATAGAATCAAACTCACAACCTTCAGATTGATAACTTAAAGCTGTACTCACTAGGCTGCACTGTCCCAATAATATCAATTTCACTATCCTAAAAGAACATTATATAATATAACTTTACCTTATGAAAAACAAATTATTTTAACAAATACAAAAGCATTTTAAATATGATAAATTAATTCTTGAATTTAAATTGAAAACACTTAACATTTTAACTATTAGATATTAATAAAACAAAATGTGTTGTTTTTGAACTTTCTGCACTTGTTTGGAATCAGTTATGAATTAGTAATTACATCATTCTTATTTAAAACCACTGTCAGTAATTGTAATTTAGTAATAATTTAAATAAAATAATAATTATAAAGAAGTGGTGAAAAATAAATTTGGTGTGAATCAGAATCAGAAAAGGTCAAGAAATTTCCAAAACTTGAAAATAAAACCTGTTCTGACCTTTTCAAGATTTGTACCATGATAAAGACAGGACCACAGTTTTTAATCCCATCCCATTTCATGATGATGGAAGCATCATACCTTCACAAAAGGACCATTCCATTATTCCGTCTCTGAAATCTGGCTTTTATAAGGTTTTTATGCTGATAAACAATTTGCATCATAGCACCATCTAATGTATACAGCAACAGTTTTTTTGAATGGAACATCTTGTTTTTTTTAACATTCTTATGACATATTTTACGTATGTTGCACAATCACTGTTTTGTTTTATCTTGGTTTCTGCACTTTTTTGCACAACATGTCATTTTACGCTTTGGACACTCCACTTAGGTCACTTTACACTGGTCACTTTATATTGTTCTATTGTTTCTATTTTTATATTCTATTTGGTTGAATTAAATAATTAAATTTTGTTGTTTTTTATATTTTGATATTTCTAAGTTTCTTATAAATGTATATATTTTTTTTATAATGTGGCTGAGCAGTCATAAAAGTGTTTCACTGCCGGTTGTACCATGTATGACTATGTATGTGACAAATAAAACTTGAAACTTGATATTTTGTGACAAATGTCTTTGTTTTTAATGCTCAATAAACTTGAATGGCATTTTGTTTTAAAAAAAAAAGCTTAAATCTAAAGCTCTTCTGTTGGTTAAATCTGGGTTAATAATAAAATTTTTTTTTGTTAATAATCTATTATTACACTTGTACTCTAATTACATCTTTTCATACTAAAACATCTGCAGTGTAGAGGATGTAACACATCAGGGTTTAACAATTCATACAATTGCTAATGGACCACCCACAGTGGTCATTTTCTTTGCTATTGCCCTCCTGCTATTATGATAAAATGCAACAATACAACAATATATTCTTATAGATAGTTCTGTTTGCTAATGGTGAATCAAAAATATTTGTTTTTTGTTTGCATGTACGTAATAATGAACAGGTTGTGATTTTTTTATTATTCGTTTTTATTCTACTAGTGAGCAGCACAATTGGATTTTCTCAGCTGTGTTACAAAATAGACTATATTTAAATGACCAAACACCTGGTTGATTCAGTCAATACATTAGCATGACAAATGGTACTGAATGTACAGTGGTGTGAAGTCATTGTCCTCTTTATGACTGCCAGTATATGTGTCACACTGAAATGTGTGATATAAATAAACTAAACATTACACAAAGGAGTAAAAACACATTTTGTCAAGCGTTATTTAATGTGCTTGAGGAATAAAGTAATACAACACATGAATCACAACTGTTTAGATACTTTTGGGATGTTCAGAATGTAGGATTTTACATTTACATGCTTTTGTTACAGTGCAGATCACTGCTCTGTATGTTAAGTAATGTTTCAAGTTTTCTCTATCTGCTCTAATAGTAGTTATAAAATTATTTTCCCATCTCTTTTCTCTCTGCAGTTTTGTCATTTAGTGACATAATGCTCCTGTATGAGTGTTTAAGTGTACAGCTGGTTGACATTAAATGGTCAAAATTTATTTTAGTTTACCAGTAACATCTGGTTGAGTGTGTTCATGCGTAATTTTCTGATCTGATGATTTAACAGATATGATTCAAAGCAAATAAATTTTAAAATTTGGTGGCCTTGGCCACATATTTCAAAATGTGTAGTGTGCTGTTTCCTAATCTCGTAATTGCTATTTTTAGAGCGAGAGAGCAGTATTATCTTTATCTTTGAGCATTTTGGGGAAAGAAACATTTACGTACTGCAGCTCACGTGCAATAAACGAGAATTTAAAGTTAGTTGTTAAATCACCTTGCTGAAACGTAAAAACTCCAGTGTAGTCTGGTTTAGTGGGCTGTTTTGTAAGGTTGTGTGGGCTGACTGAAATGAGGTACTGGGCCATACGTTTTGCAAGCATTCACAACTAATTTTGTACTATTTTGTACATGAACTAAATTCACAACTAATTTTGTTTAGGTAGGCAGCTGTTCTTGATTCTCAACCAAATAATTAGCCCAAAGGCAAACCAGACAAGAAGTTTGTAATCAGCTGGGTAAACCAAAAGTAGCCTATCTTGGCAACATTGTAGGCCAGGCTGTCTTTTTGACTCTCATTAGAGAAACTTTTTGAGTTACATGTATTCTCGACCTGTAAACATGGTTTAAAGGTTCAGGTTTAATTGACCAGTGCATTACCTGTAATGAGGACTGACTATATGTGAAAAAAACATTTACAAAGTATAAATGGGGTCTCTGTGACAGTCCTTGAGGAAAAATAATTTATTTTTAACCTTGCTCTTTATGGTTAATAAATAAAATGTTACGGAATTGGTTGTTATTATTACTGTAATTGTAATCATACAGTTGTCCATAATAGTAAATGGCATGGATACATCAGGTTACTCTCATAAACATGTGTTGAGCCTTATTCCTCAAAATAATTACTGCACCACTCACAGTTTCCTTTAAGTGCAGTACAAATTCCAACCATTATGTTTGTCATGCCATCTTTATTTGCACATCACATCCGAAAATGCTGACATGATCATTTTCCCTTTATTTGACGTACAGAAATAGGTACATTCCTAAAACTGCATTGAATACCAAATTACATTGTTGAAACACAAAGCAGGTTAACACAACAATTTCTCTGTTTTTCCACAGAAGTGAGCTCTGAAGGTTGAACACAAATCTTTGAAGCCAGATCCAGCTTTTCTTGCATGGAGCCTGTTCAATCAGAGATGAGCATTCTGGTCAATGGAAATGGATTTGATCACGGTGATGGCATGAATGTGCAGATGAAAACTCTGATAGAGGAAGACCAGTAAGTCCCTGTTTTAAAGATACTGAATGTTTTATTTGGGGAAACCTGCATTTTTTTTTACTAATGACTAATCAATAGTAACCCTACATTTACACCAGCAGTCCCTTAATAACCAATTTGCTTCTGAGCATTAACTACCTCAAGTTGGTTGTTAGTAACTTTGCTTTTAGTACATTGCCAGATTCAGCCAATCGAAGATGAGGTATTCTTTCTTGTTCATGTAACTATGCTGCACATAAAAATGGATCATCTAAACCAAACCTAATATTTAATGTTCCAGCTCTAATATAGTCATCTAGCTAGTTTAAGGTTTTTAGCTACTTTTTTAAGTCTGAAATGACATTTTAACTAACCAACAATACCCCCCAACACACACACATTCTTTTTTGGGGAGGACCAAGTGTTAATAAGGAGGGTCAGACTTATCTTAATTCAAATCATGGTTAAACCCGTTTATGGTCAGTAATGTTTCAAACCTTTATAACACTTATAGTGAATCCTCAGAATTTTCACCACTAATAGCCTCCACATTTTTATGATTTTATTGTGCCAATATATACATTGTCATGCATTTTAATGCCTATTTATTAAAACAATATAATTTACTAATTTTGTAACATCAATATTAGCGTAAGATCAGCTAAATTCACCGTAATTATACCAAAGAAAACGTCCTTGCGTGAATGATAGTTTATACATACAGGTGTAACAGCGTTACAGTGATATGAGCCAGTTTAGGGTTAGTGGTGTAATAATGTAATGTAATAGAGATCTCTTAAAGTGTTTGAGCTTAAAAGAAAACCAACATGTCTAGTGTGGTTATTTCAGAGACTTGGTTTTACTTTATTAACAGAAGCATCTGTTTGCATGAATACAGAGCTTGAGACCCGGGGGACGTTCCGACTGCATACAGTTCCAATGCTTTTTAATAGTAAACACAACTATTTCTACAACAACCAATTGTCCCTGCAAAGTGAGCTTCCAAGTCATTAAAGCGCTACAGTTTCTAAGCCTTAAATCTCGCCTCCGCCCCGAATCTTTTGCGCTGACTGGTTGATAAGACAACTGCCACTCCATAATCACAGTGATTGGTTTGTTGTTTTCCAGCCAAAGCTACAAGCAGAACAACGGTCTATTCACTGAATAATTGATTATCAATCTCAGAGAATCTCAAAATTCTCAGTAACATTATACATCAAATACACATACAATACATATATATATGTGTGTGTGTGTGTGTGGGGCCACATTTATGGCCCTCAGTACTTGGCTATCGCCTGCTGTCCCTGAATGTTGGAGTTATAAAGCCTAATGGCTCTGGGGACAAATGACCTTTTGAGTCTGTCAAAGTCTTTTACTAAGTTCCTGTACTCCTCTTCCTGACAACTAAATACACTATTATGTTCTATATGGAATGTTTTCATGTTTACTATTAATAAGGTACTCATAATGGTTTGAATTGGCTTTGTGTTTTCTAACTGCATGTTTGCATTTTTTACTCTTGCATTGGATGATGACCACCCCCTGCCAACTTTAAGAAATGGCTTTCAAAACAGGTATGTCAAATAAACTAAAACATTTGAGATTTTATAAACAACTAATTACTTTAGCTAGTATGGTGAACAAAAAGTACAGAAGCATAATTCTGTTTTCCTGTCATATAGATTTGACGATCCTGATGGGACCCTGGCTGAGAATGTGGAGTTCCTCCCCAGTGGTGAGGGCAAGAAGCCACGATTCACCGATGTAAGTGTATAAATAATAAATCAATAGAACAAACCAACAGCTATACATTCAAACAAAAAAAACCAAAAATACCTTAATTGTGCTGGAACAGAGTATCAAATATCTAGTTTATTACTGTTTGTATTTTTTATTGATGTAACAGACTGGTTGACAAATTATTTTTGATAAATAACTTTTACGAATTTCGTAATTCATTTAGGTCAATTTAATTAGGTCAATATAAAAGGAGAAAACAAATGTCTGAATGATGTCAGGTAGCCAATTGGTGAAAGTATATTAGTCCACTACTTCTGAGATCAGGGCTTAGAGAGTTCGAATCTCAGTACTATAGGGCTGTTGGGCTTCTGATGGGAGATGTACCATTAAGAGGCACACTTATTAGTGCATTTTCTGCTGGTCCCAAGCCCGGACAGAAATAGGAGTGTTGATCTCTTTATAAACATTGTTGTAGAACACTTTGAAGAGTTTAGAGACAAGCTTAACATTGCCATGGATCTTTAGGTTGCTGCACAATAAACAGTTGTTTTGCTGTTACAAACTGTAATAAATAAACATTTGAGTTTTAATGTTATAAATTATAACTGATGTTTTATGTTTCTTCATTCCAACATTGGGAAAAATGTCATGTTTTATTGTAATCAAAGAATAATTTGTTACTTATTTATGTATTTCTCATAATTTTAAATTATTTAAATTTTTTCAATATTTCAAATTCCCTACTATTCTTCAGAATCTTTACCCATACATTTTGAGGCATGGCAGTGTGTCTATTTTAACGACGAGTAAATTAGGCTTTGCACAATATGACTGGAAAAGGGCGGAACATCTTAAATGCACCGTGTTCCATTTTGATTGATCATACATTGATATTAGACTGGTCGTATTATTATTATTATTATTATTATTAGTAGTAGTAGTAGTAGTATTGTGACTTATTGCAGATAAACACACTATTAAATATGTTTTGCAGGGTTCATCAGATGTATGTGTCTGACAAGATAGCAATAAACGCCTGCCTTTTAGACCATTGACTGTTGACTGAGGGTTTTTTTAGGTCAAAACTACATCTGTGTTTTCCTTTGCCAACATAGCAATGTGCCAGTAATTTACATAAACACCTTATCTTAAGACTACCATGCCCATTGGCATTAATATATTTATTCATCGGCATAAACATCATTGTTATTTTAACACTGCAGACGCAAGGAGTGAAAATAAATGTTCGTGGGGTGTAAGATAGCAATGCGCATTGTGAAGGGTGTAGGATAGGGCCCAAAAAGTCAAACCTCGGTAGTGTCCTTAATTGAGAGCCTAAATTGAATATGATATGAATTTTTTTTTTTATTTGAAAAACAGTTTGTACCCAGCATTTCTGATTGCTCCTGCTTTTGAGTGGGCCAAAATAGTCATGATCAGAGTAAATTGGCAGTTCTAAGTAAATAAAACAGGTCATCGGGACTATAAAACAAATGTTTATTATACACATGCGGTTGTAGTCTTTATAACCATTTATAATATAACACATGATGTACATTTCTCTTTCCATAGTTTGAAGGGAAGACCTCTTTTGGAATGTCTGTCTTTAATCTTGGAAATGCCATTATGGGCAGTGGAATTTTGGGCCTGGCATATGCTATGTCCAACACTGGCATTCTACTCTTTCTGTAAGTCTGAAACTCTTTTCTTTGTCATAAACATAGCAGTACATTTTCTTCTGAAATGTAATACACAATTTAGTATGTTATATAAATTAATTAGTATCACAATCTGGCTTGCTGTGTGAGATTATTGGTCAGAAACAATTAGAAGCAAAATTATTGTTTGTGATGGTAAATGTGGCTAAAAGGTTATGTAAGAACTTTTGTGGGTAATTAATCATATTACATAGCAGTAATGGCAATCCTTCAATTTAATTGACATTTTACATAACACATTTTAACCAATAAATTATCATGCTCAATTTTCACAAGTGTCCTTATTTGTTAATACTCAATGGAACTTAATCCCATTTTTAAATAATAAGAAAAAAATGAAATAGCATGTTTACTAGAAGTTTACATTCCCCAACCTCCACTGTATTGAGTGATACAAATTAGTTTGATACTTGCTCTGACCTGTCAAATGCTGTAAATCACCAGCAGTGACCTTGTTTCCTAAAAAGTATAGAAAAGGCAGGGCTAGTGAACCAATCAGCCCTACCCCATGTGCTGGTCAAGCTCCTCCTTTTTAAAAAGTTTCCATTACTCAGCTCCTATCTTGCCTGTTGTGCTGGGCTCCTTTCCCCTAAAAGTTTCCATCGGTTGCTCCAGACACTCCAGTGCTTAGAAAGGCCAATGTCTGAAATAGTCCTTCCCCGCCTCCCTTGTACATGTCCCTGCTTTCAAAAAAGTCTTGCCCCCTTCCCTATACGGCCATCAGATCTTGTTCAATCATGTGGCCTCGCTCAGTCATACTTGACTTGGATATGAAGAGACACTGAAAGCACTTGGGTGTCCTCAGTTTCAGACAGGTTACTGGACACCGTGGCTCTGATTACCTGGAAGCCTGTTCCTCTAAGGATAGTTTAGTACAGTACTTTTCCTCCCGACCCAGTGTGACCTGTTAATACACATACTACATGCATTATTCAAATCCCTGAGTAAAAAAAGTGGAAAATCTGAATTTCTAATAAAAATTGATTCATCACATAGCAGGAAAAAGTTTGGTTAACATACTGGACTGGCAATCAAAAGGTCACTGGTTCAAGCCCCAACCTGTCACTGTGTGACTAGCAAGGCTTTAACTCTCAATTGCTCAGTTTACTTTCACATTACAGTAATTCATTTTGAAAAACAAAGAAATAAATCAAATTCATTTAGGATCTAGTATATACAATCAGGTAGCACTTTATAAGGTACACCTATCTGTTATCCTTCTACCATACATTTAAGCTTTTTGAGAGGCAGTTGGCTACTATAGCCCATACTTTGTACTTTCTGTCACTTCCATCTACTGCATGTATCAATTTACATGCAGTTTGACAGTAATGAAATTGTAGTGTGCACTGTTTAAACATACCAGTATAACACTCAGATATACAATTACAGACTAGAGCTAGTGACTTTCTTTTGTTTTAACCTTTATTTAAAGGGTGGTACGGTGGTGAAGGGGATGGCCTCACTGCAAGAAGGTCCTGGGTTCCATCTCCAGGTGGGGTGGTCCAGGTGCTTTTTTGTGGAGTTGGCATGTCCCTGCAGACAGGTTAATTGGAGACACTGAATTTCCATATAGGTGAATGAGTGTGTGTGTGTCTGCACTGCGATGGACCGGTAGCTGATCCAGGGTGTTTCAGGTTTCTTCCCACAGTCCAAAGACTGAGGTGAATTGGAGATGCAAAGTTGTCCATGACTGTGTTTGATATAACCTTGGGAACTGATGAGCTTTGTGTAACATGATGTTAAAATCTAAACATATAAACATATAATCTTCATAAGTTCAGTAAGACAGAATGAATAGTTACTTTACTTTAGTATTCTCAGAATATTTCTTGTCTTTGTTCCCATATTTTATTAAAGTACAAGTAAATGAGAGGAGTCAAACATTGATTCAGCAGTGCCTTTTACAAAATCTGTGGGCAATCTGACTTTACTCCAACGTTTACTCATAATGAATTACATTTCTGTTATCCATCTGGGAACAGTGTTAACATCACAGGCTTAACAAAAGAGTTCTGGTAAAGGTGGTAGTGTAACCTTTTGGGGAATGCTGTGTGATCATTTTCTCACAGCAGTAGGCCACAGCAGCATGTCCAGTTCTCCATCAAGCATTTGGCAATGGGTTGAGAACACAGAAAGGGGCATGGGAAATGCCATGCACCAAAATAAAAGTTAGTGTTTAGTCGATATTTCATATCACTGCACCACCTACTCATAGCATTTTCATCAGCCCAGATTCAGCAGAATTTCCCACTGAGAAAATATTCCTGGCATTATGTTGCACCCCAAACACTACCCATTATTTTATTTTATTTTATGTATTAAAATGAATTATATCAGTTAATTCCCCATCTGTTACCTTCTGTCAAATGTTAAAATTCTGTGTGGCCCGGGAGCCAGAAATCTTTTTGTATTTCAGTACTTATTTATTCAATATATGTTATGTGTGGTTTGAAATATATATGGAAAAGGTACAAATATGCAGCCTTCATATTACCACAGTGACACAGCTAGTCCACATATTCATCTGGTACTTGGTACTGGTAACCTGGTAGTACTAAAGAGGAAATATGTCCAAACAAAGCTTAGCAGAATGTATTATCACCATTTCCATTATTATAAGAATTTAATTAAAAATTACCCTAACTCTTTTTAGTATTTATTATTTACCTTTATTATCTAAGACAGAGATTTAAAATTCATATTAAACTAACACTAAAAGTGTGTTTTATAATTTGATCATTATTAACGTTGTATAACACTTTAACAGAAATCAGAAAGGAATAAAATCTTGATCAAAAGCTTATTTAAACATGTGGGTTTTGCCATATGCCAAAATCCCTCAGAGCACTCAGGCCATCAGTGAATTCTAAAGATTAGAGCTGTAATGGAAACGGAGCTAATTTCAACTTTTATGTTGAGTGGCTGGTACAGCCAGCATGTTCCTTTGGACGGGTCTTGAGAGCACATACTTAATTACTATGTCACTGTGGAGCAAGGCCAAAGTCAATTACTTGCCTCTTATTTTATAATTTATGATTAAACTACTTGTCACACAATGTATACATGCACAATGATTGGTTGTTGGTCATTGAAAAGCTGGGAACTCCTCATGACTGAATGATTGATGGTGTCTGCACAGAGTTGAGGGGTAAAAGTTATCAGAGTTTGGCTTTCCATACACAAAGCTGGGGTGCATTTCCCAAAACGTTCGTAACGTTAAGTACTTTGTAACTTTATACTTAAGAACATTCTTAAATGTACGAGTGTTTCCCGAAACATCGTTCTTAAAATTATTTGTAAATTACGAGTAGTCAGACCCTCTCGTAACTCAGTAAGTACCTCTTATATTACAGATTGCATGCACAAAAAGGATAAATGCAGCTAATTTAAATAATAAAAATGTACTGACGCACTGGTTAAATGCATCTCAACAATACCTTTATCAAAAAAATTTTTTAATGAAAAATAAGTAAATAAATATTTTATATGAATTACAGGATTTTAACATGTTTATGGCCTAAATTCAATGATTAATCTTTTACGTGTACTAATATAATAGTAGAGTAGAAATGAGTGTAACTGTTAACCGTCAGGCAAGTTGTTGATGATGATATTGCATTGCTCGCACCCACGCGCACACACACACACACACACATACAGAGTAGTTTGACATTGCTTTCTCCACCCCTCCCCATTTATCCGGGCTTGGGACCGGCGTGCAGCTGTTTCCAGTTACACGGCTGGGT
>JAYDZG010000043.1:11553137-11564790 GCA_034509265.1 Microcambeva bendego
AAGCAATTTTGTACAGATTGTTTTGTATTGCTGTTGTTAATAACGTTGTTATAATTTCTCCAGGATTATGTTTTATCTTCTAATTTATTTCTATGTATAACCATCAGTTGATGCTTCTGAGAGACTAGTATTTTCTGCAATGATAATAAATCTACATTATTTTATTTTATGAACAGAATAAACGGTGTCATTTAGTCCTGAGGGTAACAAAATATTGTTTGGTTTTATTTTATATGAAATAGTGAATGGACAAATTGTCTCAGTCTCTGCTACCTGAAGCTCAGTGAATCATATTAAAATATTCAAGATCAGTATGGAAAATGGAAAAATCCCATTTCTTTTCTTCATACTATGCCATTCTTCAACCAGCTGACAGCGATGGCACAAAAGGGAAAGTTCAGCCAAGCAAGTCGCTTTGAAGGAGGTAGGTGAACCGTACACACCCGTGCACTCCGAAAACCCATCCAGACAAAGGCTTCCAGGCAGGGAGTCATAGCTAATAACTTCTTATTTAACCAGAGAAAAAAAAGTGCTGGGATGAAGAATATCGGATAAACACAGGTCCCGTATATGAGATTTATATACATACATTCAAATATTTATCTTGTCCTACCACCTGGTGAAGATATAGTTTTAAATCCGCCACAAAAACACACAGAACAGCAAAAAGCACTGAGCCCGTTTACCAGTTACCCGGCTGGGTAAACCAACAGGACGATTCAGTGTCTCCGATTAACCTGGTAGCATGTCTTTGGACTGTGGGAGGAAACCGGAGTACCCGGAGGAAACCCAGACGGACACGTGGAGAACATGCAAACTCCGCACAGAAAGGACCGAGATCGCCTCACCCGGGGATCGAACCCAGGACCTTCTTGCTGTGGCTTTCTTAAAGTTATGTAGTTCTTAAAGTTGTTTGTAAATCGCCAGTATCATTCGCTTTCCGGAAACGCACCTGTTATAGGGGTATGAACTAAACTGGGTAATTACCTGTGCCCGTCAGAATAAAATGTAGAAAATGCAATAAAAACATTATATGCTACCTAACATGATTCCATTTTCTAGGTAGTACAGTGTGTAGTTTTGCATGGTGGTGAGTTTTTGATGCAAAGATGCTGGATCCTCCGTTTACTCCACCTTAACTTTTTTTGAGAGTGAATAAACTGGCATCATATTTAAAATTGAAACAGATTTGTTTTTGTTAGGAAACACTACAAATTTGGAAAGATTCAAAAGGATGAACTACATTTAGTTTTATTATTTTTATTATTATTATTAATAGGATTTTTGCATTTTACAAAATCCACTGACAAAGTGGGGATTGTATTACACAGCTGGCTGTGGCTTTTAACCCGCCTTACCCACCATTTTTATAAACATGTTGACCAAGTGAAGACTTTTTCATTTGGTTGTAACAGACATTTAGTTCCAGTTCAGTAATAAAACGTTTGCAATATTTTGCAATCTTGCTATGTTAACAGTATGAACACTAAAACTAGGAAATTAATTTATCCCCATCTTAATAAACAAATGCTTAATTGTCTCCTTAGGTTCCTTCTCACAGCTGTTGCTGCTCTTTCATGTTATTCCATTCACCTCATGTTAAAAGCCTCTGGTGTTGTGGGTAAGTTGCCTTGTTGCGTTTAGAGCTTTAAACTATATAAGCTCACTAATTAATGCTGTTTTACACTTTTGGTTATTCATTAATCAAGATTAATCTTTTCACAATTTATTTTAAACTTAGTTGTGGAGAATTTTGTCTCTGCAATTAACCTGCTCCGTGTTTTTGGACTGTGGGAGGAAACCGGAGCACCCGGAGTAAACCCACGCAGACACAGGGAGAATGCAAACTCCACAAAGAAAGGACCCCGACTGCCCCATCTGGGGATCAAACCCAGGTCCTTCTTGTGGCAGTGCTACCCACTAAGCAACCATGCCGTCTGAGTCTGAATAAAGAATATAGAGTCAGTATATCGAATTATGTTAAAAAGGTCATGCTTGTTCTATCACCTTTGTAAACCATGAATTGCATATTCATTTGTTCTGATGTGGTAAAATATGTTACCAGGAATCCGAGCTTATGAGCAGTTGGGATTCCGGGCTTTTGGGACTCCTGGTAAAATGGCAGCTGGAATTGCAATCACACTGCAGAACATTGGCGGTAAGATACATCTATGGTTTTTAATGGTTTTGTTTACCTATGTTCTGTCTTTTTCTGTTCTGTAAAGACACAAAAAGGTCATTGCTAAAGAGGCCGGCTGTTCACAGAGCTCTTTGTCCAAGCACATTAACAGAGAGGTGAAGGGAAGAAAATGATGTGATAGGAAAAAGTGTACAAACAATAGGTATAACTATAAAAAATGTGGGGGAGATTCACAAAGAGTGGACTGCAGCTGAAGTCAGTGCTTCAGAACCACCATGCACAGACGTATGCAAGACATGAGTTTCAGCTGTCACATTACTTGTGTCAAGCCATGCTTGAACAAGGGACAGCGTCAGAAGTGCCTCGTCTGGGTTAAAGACAAAAAGGATTGGACTGCTACTGAGTGGTCCAAAACTCAAGGTCCCAGAGTCTGGAGGAAAAGAGGAGAGGCACAGAATCCATGTTGCTTGAGGTCCAGTGTAAAGTTTCCACAGTTATTGATGGTTTGGGGTGCCATGTCATCTGCTGGTGTTGGTCCGTTGTGTTTGAGGTCCAAGGTCAACGCAGCCGTCTACCAGATTTTCCAACAGGACTTGGCACCTGCACACAGTGCCAAAGCTACCAGTAGCTTTTTGAAGCTCTCTTTCAGATACACCATTTTATTTTAAACGTTTTTTAAACATTTTAGGTTTCTTCAATAGTAAAAGGCATAACAATATATTTTCTCTGAATGTTGAGGAGCTATTACTTTTTAAGTTCTGAAGTTTCTCTTGGTTTGCAGTCTGCATGCGTCGTACTATGAGATTATAAACACTGATCATAAGTAGGAGGATTTTTTTTTTTTGTGGAAGTTGTAAGGTTTGGGTTCGATGAAAAGGCTGTGTCCAATGATAAAAAGTAAACAGGTAAAGGGAGTAAAAATTGGATGTTCTTTTGGATAATATTGGTCTTTAATAATTTAATAATGGGTATTTGTTCTTAAATAAATAAAATACTTTACAAACTGTTGTACAAATATACAGCAGAAAAAGAGGCTATTTTTATTTTTTTTATTTTCTTTGTCTTTCTTTTGTCTTAAGTGGTAAAGCCATTCTTCAAAGGACATAAAGATTTGTATGTTTTGTTGATGTTTTCGCCTCTATTTATGTCACCTTTGTGTCTTTTTTCTTCATTTCTGTTCTCTGCTTACAGCTTTCAATATCTTTCCCTCTCATGAAATGTAGCTGTAGCTGGTCTTCTGTTAATCAATATAAATCATGTACTTACAGCATAATGCATCTGAAAGCACAAATGATTCTGCTCATCCTGCATGCACTCAGACAGCCTATCAATTCAGAAAAACATAAATCATTTTTACACATTCAGGAGTAAAATGGACCTTCCTGAAATCCTTTCACCAAATTCAGGAACACTTCATAACCAGGAGATTCGTTTGTAGAAGTTAGTGAATACCAATCGCTCCTAAATTGGAACTTGCATGTTAATGTACAATGTACAATTAGCATATAATTACCATTTACCATGCCCATGAATTACAAACGACCACCATATTAGGAAGCCCGCAGATCTTCCAATAGTTTGCTGAAAAAGAAAAATATTCTGATACAGAACTTGCCATTTTATTGAATGAAGTTCATTCAAATTGACATCTTTTATTTTATAGTGTTCGCAGTGGCGTTTCTGGCCCGAAAAGGATAAACACTTGGCAGAAAATGCAGTGCTGTAAATTCAGTGTCCTTTGTTAGACTCCCTTTTCAAAGCTGAACAAAAATGTTGTAGAATTGCGAAAGTGTGTGTCTGGGTAGATGAAAAGGACTAACCAGACAGTCATCACTCTCAGCTATCTGCACAATCTCTAAAGAACCGTTCTCTGTGCAGAACTCTCTCTGCTAAATCCAGCAGCAGAGCAAGATCAGCGACCACAAGCGACCGTTACAGACTCTTTTATAACAAAAGAATCAACAATAAATAAGAAATTCATTGGCCACAGGTGTTTAACAAAATATCAAACAAGGGGTCAATACAATGTGTTGGAAGACAGGATGAACTAGTAAAGTGCTTGAGTGTAATTTTCTTAGATTTTATTTTGTAATGCATTATTTACTATTTAAGTATTTGGTTAATACTAGAATTACTATAAAGTCATGTCAAATTTATGGTCGAGGGCAGGTGTACATTTTACTCGTACCTACGGATGTTTCGACCGTTTTGACATTAAAAACTTGAAAGAATGTTTTACGAAGAATTTACGCACAAATTAGTTCTGCTCGTGTTTCATGAATGAGGCCCAACTGAGGTAGCTCTTTTTGTTTGACCCCTGTTTTTCATTGTCCACAGCTATGTCCAGCTATTTGTTCATTGTCAAGTCCGAGTTACCTTTGGTTATCCAGGCCTTTTTGAAAGTCGACTCCAGCTCTGGGTAAGTTATTGCTAACATGTTATAGACATAATTAAAGAATTTAGTCTATAGCTTGCATTTGGTTCTATTTACATTATTGCTTATGGGAAAAATATTTTTAACTTTGATTTAAGAACAGTCCTTAAGTCAGGGGTCCCCTGTAGTTCAAAATCTAACATAAAATGAAGAAGAATTTATGGAGGTTTAAATTTGTTTTTAAAATGTTCCACCGTTGGACATAACTAAATACCAAAGGCCAGAATTTAAATGAATATCTGGAAAAATCACTTTAAAAAAAGCATACGGTCTGTGTAACTGGCAGTTAGGAAAGACGATAGAGAAGCAGCCCTCAGACCCAACATGCCATATTTCCATGGAATCTCGACTAGTCTGAACTATTGATCGTGATCTGGCAATGCAACAATGAAATAATGCCGAAAATTGATCAACATTTGGCAAAGTTTTTGTAAAATGTACCAGAGTCCCTTTTTGACTCTGAGTACAACTCATCAACTGGGTAACTACAGGGTACATACATGCACCTGTGACTTATCACCGGCATCATTTGAAAATCTGAGCCAAGTATCAGGAGGGGGTGTGGTAGCCACTTTAAACTGTGATTGGTCTTTTTTTTAAATGAAGCATCTAATTGGCTTTAGCTACATGCCACCCAGACACACCTCTATCCGAAGGTGTCATCACGGCCTTCTCCTGTTTTTATTTTCTCACAGGCTAAAAGTAGATGCTACACTAAAGCATAATTCAGTGGCTTTCTCTTTTAGCAGCCATGCTTGGTATGCTATCTGTCACCAGTCACTGAGGATAGATATTGCTGGCACCGGCCAGCACATTCAAATGCATAAACTGTGCAGTCTGTTTTTCTTTCCATGCTCTGGTGTGTTTTGATAATCAATGAGTTTCAAATGTCAGTGAACTATTAGCATGGTTATGTCCTTCTCCAGTGTGTATTTTATGAGCTCGTAGTCTGATTTTTAGTATTTGTTAGCATTACATTTCTTAACATGGTGACCTACAATGTATCTATCTATTCAAATTTCAGCTGCTGGACATTATTATAAATTACCTTTTTATAAATGAGCATAGATCAAACAATGACCACTTGTTGGTTGTCTGCTAATCACTATTAGCATTCCTAATTCAAAGGTTTCTGAAAGCTGTTCATTTGAAAGTAGGTTTTATATATATTGATAGATTTTGAGTGCAGGGCAATACAATTATATTATAGTTTAATAATTCAAACAGTTATATATACTATACAATATTTTATAGTGACCATATTAAATTAGATTCTTACCTTAAAATATATTGTGTATGGTAAAATAATATTTAATACTATGATCTTATAAATTAATATAAGTTGCTTCGGTTTCATTAAGGTTAGAGCTACTGACATAGCTAGAAGATCGCCATAAAACAAAAGATGACAAAACAATTGTCTAAAACCATTTAGATTTTAGTATAACCACACAAAAAGATTAGACCATACTTCTTATAACTCTCCCGTTCTTTTATTTTAGAGAGTGGTACCTGAATGGCAACTACCTGGTGATTTTGGTTTCCATTTCTGTCATTCTGCCTTTAGCCCTCATGAAACAGTTAGGTGAGTACACTTCCTTCCTGTCTGCATGTTTACTCTTTGTTCTCCACCACTGCATGCATTATAATGTACAATGTACAAGTTTTAAAAGGCAAAAAGAATGATAAACTGCAGTGCATTTTTCACCTGTAGTCTACAAAAAACTATTATTGATGTTCCAGCTAGTTTGCATTTATTATCAGATGAATTATTTCCAGAAATGCACAGTTAGGGTGAGGCGTCACCACAATGGATTGAGGTCTGCGTTATTGATTTGACATTTCTACGCCGGATGCCCTTTCTGATGCAACCCTCACTACGACTCAGTGGTTTGTGCATCCTACTGGCTAGGGTCTTACTTACAAAAGCATTTCATAACTGCATAGCATTTAATATTGATAACAATTTCGAAAATGTATTGAAACAAATTAGTTTATTCTCAAAGGTTTTCTTTTAGGTTTCTAGTGTAATTTAAAAATATAAATAGATGAACAAGAAAATAAGTTCTTTTTGTTACATGTTTAATGCATATATACATACATACATACTAGGGCAGGAGGGCTCATAACTTCATGGCTTGAGATCTACTAATTTCATATTAACTGTGCCTCATTCTAACAATACCTGTTAGAATGAGATGTGATCCACCAGTGCGCACTGTGCAATTGACTTGTAGATAGTGATTATAGTGATTATTAGTGATATTGGGCACACCTGCGCTAGGGTGTTGTTTTTGTCATTTGTATTTTTTGTGGTTGATCTTTGTGTCTGAATCTGTTGTAGAGTAGAATTGAGATTTTTTTTCTGGGACTGACACGTCTCCATATTTTGACCTTACAGGTTACCTCGGTTATACCAGTGGATTTTCTCTCAGTTGCATGGTCTTCTTTCTGACTGCGGTATGTGTTTTTAATTTTATTTTGTCACATCTGAAAGTTGATGGTTTATTAGTCTAAATTGCAACTTAATATACACTCCAAAAGTGTTGGAACAGTGAGGCGAAGTCCCTTATTTTAGCCGTAGACTAAAAATAGATGGGTTTAACATTAAATGAGGTAAAAGATCAACATTTCAACTTTTATTTTCAGCTATTTACATCTGGATCTAATACACAATTCAGATTGTCTGAACCCACCCAATTTTACTTGTGAACAAAAGTATTGAAATAGATTAAAGACGTTATATTTACAAACCTATTCGCTGTAATAACTGCATCAAGCCTGTGACCCACTGACATCACTTTAAAAGAGGCTTCAGCCTCCTTCATTCGTTTGTTTTAGGGAGTCACTCCACTTTAGGAGGTAACATGCATGTCCTATAGGGTTTAAATCTAAAGATGGATTAGGCCCATCTAAAACCTTCCACTTCATGTCACTCCTGCCCTCTAGAGGCTATTGCTGATATCACTAATGGTTTTTATGGTCTTTTTTTACACCACCCTAAATGTTTTTCTCATTTAATAAATAGGAAGGATTGTGGCAGGAAGGGCATCTGCAATAAACACTGTACCAAATTTTTAATGCGGATTACGATCCTCTCTGACAACCCTAATGGGAGCAGCCGATAGAAGAAAATGACACATAAAACATTAAGATTTGACTTTGCTTTGTTTCTTATCTTTTCTTAGGTGATCTATAAGAAATTTTATATCCCTTGCCCTTTTGTGGAGTTCTCTGCGAATAGCACAACTGAGCACTTATTCTCAACTGTGTCATCAGTGGTCGACACCACCCATAGTCACCATGATGTACATGTGGTGGACGATTCCCACTGTGGTCCTCGCATGTTCACAATCAACTCTCAGGTATGTATGTGACCTAAAAATATATTAAAATGGGACATCACGACTAAAACATACCATTAAAGAAACAAGCGAAACAATGCATTTTTATTATTACATTTTAGACGGCATACACCATTCCTATTCTGGCTTTTGCCTTTGTGTGTCATCCTGAAGTGCTGCCCATCTACACTGAACTACGCAAGTAAGTTTCTGTTTACATGCATAACTGTCTTTCTACACAGTCATACTGCTTTTACATCCTAATACTTTAGTCTAATAAGTGGTCAATTTGCTACATAGTCATCTTTCTTTGCCATGTGTTTTCCCAGCCAATGTAGCATCTTTCATCATTACCAATTGCTGAGTATGTAACCACTGATGCACAATGAATCAGAATTTGGTTTACATCTTAGACACTTGATAATAGTCTTTTTGGAGTTTGATTACATTTTACACTATGTGATGGGTTGTGTTGGTTGTTTCAAATGTTTCAGATCAACAAAATATTGGCAATATTTGACAAACATAGCACCAGTAAACATCAAATTATTTTTAAAATACAATTTTATTTACTTAAATAAGTTGTTAAAAACTTCACACATGTCAATAGAAAATCAAGTGCACTCTTAGCCACTAAATCAGTTAACGAAATGGGTTAAATCTAAATTAGTTAATTTGACTGCCAACCCTGATTACTGCTAGACATTTTAAACACAAATTAAATATAACTTGAGGAATAATTCAGATCAGGTTGTCCATGCATAAAGCTGATCTTCGTATGAACTCACCTCGTTAAGGTGAAAAGATGCAGTCGGTACTATACATGTGTCAGAGGGGTCATTTGCGAAGCTCATCGATCAACAGTGGAGGGTAGTATTGGTAGAGGTGAAATGTAATGCGATCAGGGTAGTTGGGAACGACAAGATTAGGGAAGAAACCTGTGGGAGAACATTTGTTTAATTTGTTTATCTCATTTGCTAAATTGGAATACCTCAAAATAGTACAATACACTCCCTACATTCTGATTATGGTATTCTGGTGATCATTTTTTGTTTTTCTCCAACTACAGCCCCTCTAAAAGGAAAATGCAGCACGTCTCCAACCTCTCCATCCTCATTATGTACGTCATGTACTTCCTCGCAGCTCTCTTTGGTTACCTGACCTTTTATGGTAATACACATTTCATTGCTGACAACATTCACAATATGGGCAGAAATTACGTGAACTTTCCAAAAGCTTAATTGTTTAACTTGATATTTAGTATTTAATATGGTCATTCCTTGTTTTCAGGAAAAGTGGAGGCCGAGCTGCTGCACACCTACAGCAGGATCGACCCATACGACACTCTGATTCTCTGCGTCCGATTGGCCGTGCTCACAGCTGTAACTCTGACTGTACCAATCGTGCTGTTCCCAGTGAGTTTGCACACTTCAGCTTCTGATCACTATCTCAGCTCCGAATATACTTGTGTACAAAATCCCTGTGCAAAAGTTCTGGGCAGCACAGTGGCTAAGTGAGCCTCACAGCAAGACGGTCCTGGGTTTAATTCCAGGTGGGGCGGTCCGGGTCCTTTCTGTGTGGAGTTTGCATGTTCTTCTCGTGTTCTCTCCAAGTTTCTTCCCACAATCCATAAACATGCACTAAATTGGACACTAAATTGCCCTGTCCGTAAATGTGTGTGTGTGTGTGCCCTGTGATGGACTGGTCCCTATTGAGAAACTAGTATATGCTCCAGCCTATAAATAAGACACTATTCTTTTTTTTGTTGGTTTGTTTTATTTAATGTAAATGCTTGTTTTCTTTCTTTTCCTTTCCTCCTCACACACTAGGTGCGCAGGGCCATCCAGGAAATGATTTTTCCTAATAAGATGTTCAGCTGGATCCGGCACATCGCCATCGCCGTCATTCTCCTCAGCTTGATCAATATGCTTGTCATCTTTGCTCCAAACATCCTTGGCATCTTTGGCATCATTGGTGAGTTACCACCATGTCCATGTATCAGGTCTAGTCATGAAATCAGCTTTGTCTAGGTCTGATTGATGTCATCTGTACAATTACACACATTTAGTATTGGTTTAAAATTCATCACAGTGCCACAAAACAAAAATAGCACATAATTATGGATTGACAGCGCATCCACATTGCAGCAAATTGTAGCTGTTCTCGTAGCCCTGTCCCTTGACATTTTTCGTGTTTTGTTACCTCACATCTGGAATTAAAATGGATTGTTTGAAGGTGTGTATCATTTCATTTATAGAACACGTCTACAAATTTGATCATTTGATATTTTTTATTGTGAAGCAGACAACAAATAGGACAAAATAAGACCGAAACTCAAGAATTGCTCAAGAATATCCCGTATTTACTTGTGTGTTTAGATTAGCGTTAGCATGGATTAGCATTTAAATTAGCATTTACCATAGATATCATGTTAATGTCTTGTTGAAACCTGAAATTTTGCATTTGATTCCTGTAACACAGTGAACGTTTTATATATAAAAAACTTCGTTTGGCCTCTTGTCACCCTTGTGATTATGTAAGATAAACCTAAATCAATTAAAAAGAAATTCCGCTTTGCTCTTTCAGGTGCTACATCTGCACCCTGCCTCATCTTCATATTCCCCGCTGTCTTTTACATACGTATTGTCCCCAAAGAAGATGAGCCAATGTGTTCAGTCCCTAAGATCCTGGTACGTATGATCATGTCATTCTAACATTGAGTTTTGTGATTTCTATGGCTCTTTATTACTTTGTTACAGTTATAAGTTTCATTTTCAAGATCATAATACAGAGCTGTTGGTGGAGACTCTTCGTAATGATGTTTTTCTTTCTTTCTTTCTTTCTCAGGCGACTTGCTTTGCTGGTCTTGGTGTGCTGTTTATGATCATGAGTTTGAGTTTTATCATCATCGACTGGACAACAGGGACTGGTGGTTCTGTCGGAGGCCACTAGAGGACAGTCTCATATCAAAGTGCATTTGTGTTTGTGTGAGTGTGAGAGCAAGTTCCAATGGATGTGTAATAAGCAGGAGTCAGTGTCATTTAAGTAGTTAGAGGAGCCTCGGTTAGAGCATTTTGTATATTTTTGTTGTTGTTTTAGTGTAGTAAAGGGCAGTGGTTCCCACAGCACCTCTGTTTCAGCTTGAAGAAGGTGATCAATGAAGCAGGAGCTCTAATCTAAATCCGTTGACCGGGTAAGAGTTTTTAAATATTTGCTTTGGAACTGCTGTAGGTTGACGATACAGAATACTGTTTAATGAAATACAATTAGATGTTAGAAATGTTTTCCACCCTGCCAGGTATACTGAATTGCTGCTCGAGAAACAAAACCTTGCCATAGTTCTTTCTCTGGAGTTTACGTAGCTTTTATGTTAGGAAAATGTCGCATCAGCATTTATTATATTCGGCATTCTGAACGGTCTGTGTGCATCCAACCCAAAGATCTTCATCTTTTTACAATTTATATACAGCTAGATTCATAGAAAACCACCATATCCTGGTGTATGGTGTTAAACACTGCACAGTAGGCGCATAACAATGCAAAAGATACAATATCATTTACCTTCTAGTAAATTTGGGGGAATCTTGGACAAATTCATAGCTACAAGCTGTATGCTATGTGGTTTAGTTTCCTTAAATGCTATTTTCCGGATCTTAAGTCTGGTCTGAGTAAACATTATAGCAATTCATGCAATAATGAATGTGTATGTAAACCCATATTAGCTGCTGTTACAGA
>JAYDZG010000043.1:11615951-11631920 GCA_034509265.1 Microcambeva bendego
CGGATAAATGGGGAGGGGTGGAGAAAGCAATGGCAAACTACTCCACTATCATTGCCGAAATACTTCATGGATCGATGGCCGAGAGTTGGCTGCGACTAATCGGATAATCATCATCATCCTATACCACCATTAACCTGAACTGAAGTGTGATCTTAGCTAGCAAGGAGGAGCTAATTAAGGAAAAACAAACAAACGAATGTCCGAATACCAGAATTAAGAACCATATGCCCACACAACGAGCGAATATCTGAATACCCCAATTTTTGGGACCAGCCATACTAAGCTAAAACCAATGGGATTAGATGACACCTATGTATAGCACACTAGGTTTTTTGAACTCACGCTCCGACTGGCTAAAAACCAATGTGAGAAGCATTTTCGATTCTGTTGGGCACTCGCAGCCCTGCTCCGTCATGAAAAGAACATGAGAGCGTCGGCCTCGGCCTGTCTGAACATGTACGTGCACACAGAGCTCATTTGTCATGAGTTTCAAGCCAGAAGTGCAAGTTCTTTTTTGGTGTGGAGAAGATAGTGGAGCAACTATCATTTTGCATAAAGCTCTCTCTCTCTTTCTCTCTCGCACTCACACACAGACTTGTAGACAGAGATGATTTGTGAATTTGCTGGGTAATAATGTAAATTAGTGTGAGCTGTTCTGATAGACCGATTGAACGTAAGGACCGAGTACCCACATTGAAATTCAGGAAGTGTCCGTCACATTAGCCAAGCAACCGCACTGTAGCAGTGGATGTCAACCTGCAGCCTGTGAAATGTAGGGTGTGTCTGAAAACCTAGAGCGCTCTTTACACAGAAGCATTTTATTGTCATCTTATCCATGTTCGCGAATCTTAGATGCCTTAAAATGCTCATTAGTGAGGCATCTTAAGTGTAAACCGAGGGAGCACCGGATGCTTCCTTGGTGGCAAAGGCAATCTGAGCATTCAGTGTGGAAAATAATTTATTTTCAAATGTTAACAATTTATTATTGATTTTATATTTGTATAAACATGTACAAGTGTATTTAATTTCAAATCAGGAATGATTTGTTGAATAGCTTAGTAAGTGAAACCAGGTGTAATCGCTGTCCGAGTAGCGTGTTCACATACTCAGACAAGTCAATGTCTTATTAGAGTATTTTCTATTGAAGCAGCTGCCTGTGTTAGCTGCAAGAGAGCAAGGTAGCTCACTAGGTTTTCCAACACAGCCGTAGCCTAAGCAGTTATACAGCAGGATTAGTTTTCCTCATTTTTCAGTCTTCTAGATTTTTAACCCCGGTTCTGGTACATCTAGGGATTCAGATTGTCCATTTCCTTATACTGATAAACGTCATTAGTTGACAGTTGACCTATTTAAGCTATTTAGTAGAGTTATTAGTGCCCTGGTGGAGCAGCAGTATATTCAACTAGCACACCAGGTTCGATAGTCAGAACTCCTACTTTCAAATTTGTATAGCTATTCAAAGATGTATAGTTATTCATTTAATCCACTCTTATTGTGTTAATACAGTGGTATTTTTAAACTCGACTGATTGGTTCTGGGACTGGCATCGAGTTTAAATGAATTTGAGTTTTAACGATAGTTTCCAATAAGGATGCACAGGAAACCTGTTAATGCTGTTTATCATTTTTGTCCGTGCACCTGATTTGGCTACAAGTTACAGGTTCACCTCCCCACAGCGCTGTGAATGTAGTAAAAAGATTCAACCAGCTACTGTAAGCATCACACAACAAGAAAACAAGATGGTGTTGTGGATGGAAACAGAATTAAGTGTGTCTGAGAAAATAACACTGGGGAAAACGAAGGAGAGCAGGAGTCGTGATCAAGCATTCCCTGTAGGCATACTTTAAGTTGCTTGATTAAGGAGGTTCTGGAGCTGCAGTAATGGCACGGTGCCCTGCAGAAGTCGTTACAGTTAGATTCTGTGGGGACATCTGTGAGAGACAGCAGGACAGGAAAGACGCGTACACTACATTCATGTCAAGTACTGATCACATTTCTGTCGCAATAGAAAATAGGGTTTACACCTTATATACTACACCTGTTTATTTACAGCTTCCGGCCCCTCTGGAACTTTGTCTGGCCCATATGAGGTGATAAGTAATTAGAAATGACATATAAATAAGGATACAGGATGTACATGCAGTACGACTGCTGTTTTTCAATCCTCGTGTGTCCTTTTTTGGATAAAAAAGGTGCACAGGAATGATAGGGATTTGTTTACACGACATGGAAGGGACACATTTGAGTATTTATTCACTGAAATCAGATATAATGACATGTGTCCAGTGGTAGCCTAGTGGGTAGAGATTTGGCTATCAACTGGAAGGTTGGCGGCCTTGAGCAAGCTATTAAACAAGCTGGGATATGCAAAGAAAAAAGAATGTCATTGTACTGTATATGTGTATATGACAAATCGATTATATTATAATTCTTACTGACAGACGTGTTTAACGATTAAAACTTAAATTGACATTTCGGTGCTAAACACAGAGGAATATAAGGCAGACGAGGAGCGTCACTGACGCTTTACAAGCTGAAATAATTTGAAAGAATATGAAAGGACTTAAATACACCCCAAACAAAATACCAATAAGTACTTTATGTAATATTGAAAACATGCACATT
This sequence comes from Microcambeva bendego, assembly GCA_034509265.1. Lineage (NCBI taxonomy): Eukaryota > Metazoa > Chordata > Actinopteri > Siluriformes > Trichomycteridae > Microcambeva > Microcambeva bendego. Next base: position 11,618,577 of record JAYDZG010000043.1, read on the forward strand.
GGCCACCATGTCTGCTGGGCGGGATGACTGGACTAGTTGAGTGGGATCTTCAGCTGTGAAGGGACACTGGATGGACGGTGTGAAGGGGAAGGAGGCGTGAGGAGCAATATATAGGGAATAAATACATACATTAATAGAAAAAAGTAAAATAATGTTGATAATGTTTCTCTACCTTCTCATTTTCAGGATTGTAACATCTAGTCTTAGCAGTAATAGCTTATCAAAATAGAGAAAAGAGAGAAAAGGAACTGGGTGTTGAACCCAGGACCTTCTTGCTGTGAGGTGACTGGGCCACCCACCTAGCCGACACCCTAGCTTAATAAAATCAATATTGAGCAGAATTAAGGTCACCTTATTGGTCCATTCCTCACAGTTCCAGTCGCATTGCACCCCCCCTTTCTGATTGTTTTATATGTACTCGAGATAATACATTGTATTTTTTTTACTCCTGTTGGAGTCACGCTGCTAAAATGTCAGTGTGAGAACACAGCGATGGTGAAATTCTCATCATCTTGTGAAGGTTTGAACACACTAATTCTCAATTAAATGCTGATAAACCTTAAGGCTTGTGGTTAATAAAGTTTAGACATGAAAGCTCTGCATCATTAAAGGGCACCAACCTAATCTAGCTAACATTATGCATCCCAGTGGGATTCAAAATGACTCTCCGAAAGCAGGATTGGAAGCCCAGGTTAATCTGGAGCTGATGTCCGCACAAATTACTTACACAATCCTGTATCAGATGATTGATGTTTGGTTGTTCATTTTATAATTATTATTACATTTTTAGCATTTAGCAGACTCCTTTATCCAAAGCGACTTACTGTTGCATTGTACAGTCTGAGCAATGAAGGTTAAGGGCCCAACAGCAGCAACCTCACAGTAGTTAGGTTTGAACTATATAAACTATATATAGTTTATAATTTATGGGTGTGTGTTTGACCAAAATGAGTAATAGCGTTTGAATTTTCATTCTAGTTTATGGAATTGAACATCACGGCTCATTTGGAAGTGGTCTCAGTTTTTTCATGACTGTATATATAATTAATCTTTTATAAAATCGTGACCATATTGGAAATTCTGTTCTACGGTTTGTGTCACTTCCGAGGCCTCAATGGAACAGAGCAGCTTTAGTGGCAGACACTTCCTCATCCTGTGTCACATATGAAGTTTAATCACTGAGAAGACTTGTAAAACTTTATTACAGGTGTCTCTGAGAATCCAGTCCTATCTCATAAAGCTTCAGCAGGACCTTTCACCAGATTTTTATTAGTCTGGGTTATGTGTGCTTCTTTTCTTTTTAAAGTTTCCTCTAAGTATGTTCTTATTGCGAAATATTAAATAAAACAAATAACATGCTGTACATTGAGGTAGGTACAATTTACTGAAAACATTTTTGTTTAAAACGTCAAAACCTGAAATTAAATAATAAGGAATAAAGAAAGTTGGATACAGAGTAGAGTTAATGCCATCAACAAAAATGTTTTCAATGGAGCACGTAGCAACGGATTCAGCGATGCTTTTACATCATCATCACATGAAAATCTTCTTCCCTTTAAAGCTGCTTTGACCGGTCCAAACGGGTGTCTCTCAGACTCAACCGATTCCAACTCTTCCATCCTCAATGTTTCCAATGAAAAGACCTCTTGTATCATTCTTACATGTGTTTGTATTGTTATAGGGGTGAAACTGTTACTTAAGTGGGTTAAACATGATCAACACAGACCAAACTGTGCACCCTTACCGATATTCCACCTTAAAGCATGAATTGCTATTGCTGTTTGTATTTTTTCCTAGAAACTGGAGGCTCTGTAGTTGTGACAGAAATGTCTTCAGAAGGATTGTTCCGGAGCATTAGTATGTCCCCAGTGAATCACTTTTTGTTGCTAAATTCCTGATAAACTACTCTTCTGTTCTTTAAACTTTAATCTGATAAGACAGGCATGCTTGACGCGAGACAACAGAAATGCTGAGCGATGGTGGCGCAGCTCCCTCAGGAAGTAAGCGAGAGAAAAACAGGTTGAGAGGAAAGGATTGAGATGGCGGAAAGGACGACAGGGACTTGTGAAATGCTTTTGGAGATAGCTGCTAAAAGGCCCGTCGTATTAACAGCCTCGCGATCCACACGGCCTTCTCAACCTCAATCTAGATGTTCTTATCCTTTCTTATTTTCATCTCAGTTAGGTCACTCACCGCAGATGCACTGCCGGAGCACCATAAACGCTTATTACGCCTTGAAGGGGAAAGTAAACGTGGTGCTTTTATTGGATTCAGTAAACGCTGGTTTGTGACCGTGTCGACTGTTTCCTTAAAGACTCACTTAGGGCTTGGGATGCATGTATTGAATATATTTGTAATCGAGTATTCTATCTATTATTTTAGTGATTCATCGAGTGATCTTAATTCTTTTGCTTAAAGAAAGAGCAAATATAAATACATGAGATCAATTAAGACGTCTCGGGACAAACTGCGAAATTTTATATAGATAGTACGGTTTACAGAGAATATTTACGAATGGTAAACAAATAAATAAATAGTTTATTTATAACCCTTTATGTTTTTAAAGAGGCAAAAAATCAGCATCGTTTAAAGTTAGATAAGGTGAATTTGGTGGGTATGTGTGCATGTGCGTTTTTTTCCAATAAGTATGTGCTGGTTGCCATGAAAAAAAAAATCAGCAAATCAACAATACACAATGAGTTTGCACTTTTTTCCAGTTTAAAATCTTCTTATTATTTATTGAACTTTGTTAAAAGTCTCCGCAAAAGTAAAACAAATCCGTGTAATACTATGGTTTTTTGTAATTGAATTACTTGAGTTACTTGAGGAATTGTTTCAACCCTAGTTAGGGCTGCTACGTCCGGTCGACCTAGTCAATCGATATTTTGATTCAAGGCATAATTTAGAATAAATGTTTATAAATGATCGTTTTAAATTTCATAGATGTTTCCATTCATATAACCCTTCATATGATTTCCATCAGTCAGAGTCAGAAAACGACAGGTTAGAGCTTTCAAAGAAGAGGTATTTTGTTGGGCTTGCCATATTTAGAGTTGCCATGGCACTCAAAGTTGAATTTTAAGTGAACGTGTAGGTTAGAATCTGGGCTCATTGTGTCTTTACTGTACATTGGACTAAATGGGACATGCTCTACCTCTTCTATTTTATTTCTTCTGTAAGTTCTTTGATTAACACATTATGTACAAAATGCTATAAGCACATTTTGTGCCATTATTATTATTATGCCATACAGATTGTGGTTAAAAAACAAAATAAAACGCTTTAATGGGATTCTGAATTCTGAAAAATGGACCAGTCTAAGATGCATGCAGGACATGCTGTTTCGCCCCAAGCCTGGTGGGCTGGTTCCATTCCTGTCCTTGCACAGTGATGTCTGTGTTTGGAACAGGTGCAGCATCATTAGCCCTGCACTGTTGAAATGATTAGTACTGAAATTGAGTCTTGGACACAGACATTAGAGAGAGGACACCGTGTGACCGCAGCTCTAAGCTGGATTCATCTTCCCATAGTTTATTTGTTACTACAGATCAACCATTTGAGTTTTGGACTGAATTTTAAGGCCTCGCATGACCGCACTAGGGCTGATTACGTTACACTGTCAATGTTTTAAATTAAAGTTTTTATTTCAATATTTTATAGATAGTTTTATCCTGGAACATGCAATGAAACAAACATTCAAGGAGAGACACACATTCATATTTACCCGCACCTGCAAAAAATATAACACAGCAATAGTAATAAAAAATATAAAATGTGCAAATTTGAAAAAAAGAGAAATTAAATTGATTAATAATAATTAAATTATTTGACAACTAAATAGATAATACAAAATAAAAAAATAGTAACTTCAGGTCTGTTCAAAAACTTTGAGCTTTATTTTCACATTTCAATCACTGCATCAGTGCAACATGAGTAATCTCTGATAGCCACCTTTTAAAACATGGGGCAAAGTTTAAAAGAATCCTCTTTTTGTCTGCTTCCATACTGGTTGTTAGGATCGGTTGATGGGTTTGGGGGTATTCCACCATAGACTCAGAGTACCCACAAATGGCCGTAGCAGGATCAGGGTGTAAATACTTTAAGTAGGTCAGAAAGGAATGGAAATATGTTCCTTAGGATTTAGAATACTCTTTTCATCACCATGCAGTGAAACACACATATACACATTTTTTTGAGCTCATGCAAGTGCACAAAATTGTCCATGACTGTGTTTTAGATTAAAGACCTGAACTGATAATGTGAAGCCTTGTCCTGTCATGAATGTAACCAAAATGTATAAAACATAATGTTGATATCCTAATAAATAAATGCACTTTCTTAACCCCTTTTGCAATAGCAGAAATGTTTCTAGAGCCTTTTAAAAGAGAGATTTTAATGTGTTGCAAGGCACACAGAAACAACCTGGACAGGGCACCAGTCCTTTCCATAGCACGCATCACTTATCTTTTCAAGTATGTCAGCTACATATGCTACAGCCTGTGCTGATGGAAGCATTCTAAGAAATGAAACACCAGTATCAACCAGCATAATATTAGCTACACCCAAGGTTTAGAATTTTCACTACTGTGTTTTACAAACAGGGGAATTTGTCCGTTTAGTGAAACACACATATGCACAATAGTGAGCACTAGGGGCAGTGAGCACACGTGTCCGGAGCAGTGGTGAAAGTGGAGCTGTTTGGGGTTGGGTGCCTGGCTCGTTTTTTTGGTTTGATGTTTCGAAATACCAATGCTGTCCCAGCTCTGAATTTTTCAGTCCATTAAAGACATGGCAGCTTTGAAGCAAAGGCAAGTCACAGAGTGTGTGTACCAAACAATTTTGTCAATCACACTTGCGTTCCCTCTAGTCAAGATCTGAAAGCTTTTGGAAATTGTTCTCACTTGCTTAAAAAATTAGATGAATAGGCATTTAAAACCTTGAGTCTTATTAGGGATGAGTCTCCTGGGCGAATGACTAGGGGAGTTGAATGCCAACAAGCTAGCTAAGATTTTCTGACTGTTTGTGAATGTCTGTTACTGTGAATGTAATATTGGCAGTATGACAGAATGCCATTTGTAAAATGATAGTTCTTCATACGCTTGATCGTCTCATCTACACTAGTATCTGCCAGCTGGACATTCGTAATGTTACATTCATAATACTGATGCTCACTGAAGCCTCTGCAAAGCATCTCCTGTGTTTTTTTAGTGGATGGAAAGGTGGTCACTATGGTTGTCTCTGTGCCCTAATTGCCATGAGGCTGTTTGGGATCTCATTTAGATGCTTATTGTTGGTGGCCCAAATGACACTAAACAGAAGCGGCCTGTCTTCTCTGCCAAGAAAGTTCACAGAGGCCTTTGTGAGGTGGGACCGATATACAATCAGTCCTCTCTCTGTGCCTTTCTCACCATCCCTCCTCTGTCCCTCATTAATTTAAAGAGACGTTCATTCTGTATCAATACTAAATACAGTTGTGTTTAGTATATATCATACCCTTCTGTGGTCACTGTAGATTAGGCATCGGGATGGCTTTCAGCATGGCACGTGCATGACCTTGGGATTATTAGAGCAGACAGATTTGTTGATTGTATTTTTGGCCACGCATAAGCTCAATTATCCACCTAATGTTCACCTGCTCTCCTTAGGCACAAACATATCATGACACCAGGCTTTTTCAGTTTTAATTAACGATGCTCATATACAATAACACCGTTATCACATCCAATTAATCCACGTTTGCTTTTTCCAGTGGGTCAAAAATAAATAAATAAATAAGCCAATTGCTTCCACGATGTTCCTCCGAGATTAATTATGGGCTCACCGGTTTAAGTATTAGAATGCATTAGGATTTCACATTAGGTCTCCGGGGAGAGATTATTGGACCCTAAGGGTTAATGCTTCTGTTATAGAGTTACTTGTGAGGATGTAAATATTGTAGGTCGTGTTTAAAGGCTACAGCTGTGCCTCTGTGTTTGTTCTTTTTGTTTTGCTATAGTGGACTCGGGTTAGCTCCTGGGTAGTCTCAAAGCAAATATTATTAGATTTTCCTGACTGAAATTCGTCATACTTGTTTATGCTAAACCAAGAAAACACACAGAATTCTAAGTAAGGACTTAAATAAGAACATTTCGTAATAAACATGACAGTATTTAATACAGCTGTAAATAGTTTCTTTTATAGGTGACTATTAAATGGAATGTAATACAGAATATAGTGTTATTGGAGTACATTATAGGGTATATAGACAATAAAGTATTTTGGGGGATTTGTAGCACTGTTAAATAAAATTAGTATTATGGGATGTAATGTTACAAATCTACCCACTGAGCGATCTTTTTCACAATTTTTTAAACAAAACGAAATTGAAGACAAACTATGGCAAAGTTTCTGATTATTTCTCTCTATTTAAAATAAAATAAAATGCTTTATTGATTTTTTTCTTAAATTCAAAATTTGGGGCGGGGGTGTGTGTGTGTGTGTGTGTAACTGAAGCCTTATTATGAATTGGTGATGTGTTGATGCATTGTGCCCTTTGATTTGGGGGAACTGGACCCACTTCGACCCTGAATATAAAGCTGTGGTAAAACAAAACAAATGTTAATCCATTATAGATATTTTAGTTGGTGAAAAACAGTGGCGGGCTAAATAAGATGATTTTTATTTGCTATAACTAAGCTTTTCATCACACGAGTATCATAGGTATTATGACTGATTTGTTGATCATCGAGTAATAATTAACATCCTTCATCCTTTAATCCGTTGTTAATCATGCTGCCAAAAGCTGTTGATACTCGAAATTGCTAAAGTTCTTTTCCACAACCTTTTGACATGCATTCACTTGCCCTCATTCACTGTGTGCCAGTTATTTTGCTAAACACAGCCGCAACAAGCCCAGTTCCCATCAGGATGTGTGAACTTCACCCCTTACCCCTCCTTCACTGTGTATATGGAAACAAATTAGTTTTCAGTAGTACATCCATAATCAGCAGTCCGTAGTGCAATGGTGTACATTTCCATCCCTTTACGACTTGTTTTCAGCTTATTTAAATCCTTATTTTAATTTTCTACTCACATTCGTGTTATTCCCGCTCTGTATTTTTGGGGTTTTATTAGTATTCTTACAAACTCCCTCTATGCAAAAAACTCCCCCCTGTATAATGAATTCAAAGACAATAGCAGTGTAGAAAAAAGATGGCTTGACATCCCTGCTGTAAAAGTGCCTGCGGCACTGCATCATGGTGCCCGAGGAACAGTGTTCAGTCATTGCCTGGGTGTCTGAATCACACCTACTTAAGCTGTTGGTGAAAATAAATGAAAAATGTAAGGTTTTCCAAATAGGGTATTTTTAAGGGTTGTTAGTAGGGATGCAGATTTTGCCATGATGAATCATCAAGCTTATATCCTCTCATTAAATCACCACTTCCCAGTCTTTTTTGCACCATGGACTGGGAGGTTTTAAATGTAAGAACTGTAGGAAATTCGGAGGGAACCCTGAGTATTTAGTTGAAATGAGATGCTTCTCCCACCTTAAAAGTATCAACATCCTAAGATTTGGAAATGTAAATTCTGTATTTATACAGCTATGAAAAAAAGAGAGACTAATTCAAGATGATCAGTTTCTTTAGTTTTACAATTTATGGGTGTGTAAAAAATTGTAATGTTGCATTGTTTCATATCGTGGGTATCGTTACATCCCTAATATTTATACGTTATTAAGTCCAGTCTTTGCCACAAAAGTGTCCAATACTTTAACTCATTTATCAGAAGCAGCATTGGTAGCATGGCAGTCTTGATGTGCAGACCACCATCAGAACCATAAGAGTAAACCGTTTTGCAAAGAATAACTTTAGACTCCGCCCTCTAATTATTACAGTGTAACTAAAAGGGAGAGCGAGCAGCTAATAATGTCACCCACCTCCCCCACTGTCATCAAACCTGAGTGATTGGCCACGAGAAGCAGAACAGCTGCCTAACATCCCTGAGATCCCCCATGTCTGCACATTTGTCCATATTTGCGGGCCTGGAGGTTGAAAATCAGACCCACCCGAACCCAAAGTAGCTGAGACTCGAACCTGGTTGTTCAGAATCTCAGCAACGGTGTGGCAGCCTGATTAAATGATGTCTATCCCCTGTATAAAGTGATGTTTTGTTAATGTCCCAACAAGGCTCAGTTCATTTCTAGATTTGCTCTTTTCGTAGATGTTTTTGTTCGCGATGTCTGTTCCACTCTTCTCTCCGTGTAGGCTTGGACTCAATGTCATCGTCGATGAATTAGCATTTGATCAGGCTGGGTTGCTCTGATTTACCAGATGGCTGTGTAGGGAGGGTGCATTTCTCACACTGATTTCAGAGAGTACTGCCAGCAGCTTTGCACAGCCAATCAGATCGAGAGATTTTCAGTTTGTCTCTCTTTCTACTTACACTGAATCATGAGTGGAGTGTAAGGAAAAAGTGTGAAGTGTTTGTAAGACTATGAGTGTTGTTTATAAAGCTCTTTTTCACCTCCCATGTTGGTTCTCACGCTGTTTATTAATGTGCTTTTCATTTTCAATTGTTTCAATTATTTTGCCTTGCTTTGGATGTATCGCTCTAGCTGTCACTTTTCATTCTTTTCTGAGGGGATACATAGTGGGGAGAGTGTAACAAGCCGGGTGGAGGCCATGACAGGCATGCCTGAAGGGCCTTATTGTTGGTACTGACTGAAGGGCCTGACTGATCCGGAGTGACACAGCAGGAGCAGCTGGAAACCCGAGTTTGACAGCAAATTCCCATTTTCTATCTCACTTGCTCCCTCCTCAGTGTCCTCCATCCTTTTTACACTTCAGCACTAAGCAGTGTTTTTACTCGTTGGGATTTGGGGGATCGACTTGGGGATTAACAAGTAATCTTGGAATTCGGAAGCTTTTGAAATCATGCGGTTTTGGGTGTTTAGTTAAGATGTAATGATTCAGAAATAATCGATATTTACATATGTATACATACCAGTCCAATGGTGAAGTGTTCACAGCAGGGGGTGCTGGCGCAACATCAATGCAGTATTTTTGACAAAGCTTGAGACTAGCGCAGAAATAAAAGTACATTGATTGTTTAGATAAATAAAATATCACAAATACGTTGTTATCATACATTATTTTCTAACATGACATGGTTGTTTTCAATATTATTTAAAATATTGGGAACACATCATATCATGAACCCATATTGCATCGTGGTTGAGTGTATCTTTACATCCCTAGTGGGTTAGCACTGTCGACTCACATTTTGGGTCCTTTCTGTGTGGAATTTGCATGTTCTGATTGTGTTGGTTTTCTCCGGGAGCTCTGCGTACCTCCCACAGTCCAAAAACATGTAGGTTAATTGGAGATACTGAATTGCCCTGTAGGTACCTAGCCACTAGGATGCATTTGTGGTACATTTTTACAATTTTACATTAAGCAGACACTTGGGCTTGCTCAAGTGTACAACAGCAGTGGCTTGGCAGTGGTGGGGCTTAAAGCAGCAGCTTTCTGGTTACCAGTCCAGTACCTTAACCACTCGGCTACAATGTTCCTACGTCCCCAATGAATGCATTTACATTTTCAGTATTTAGCTGCTGCTTTTATCCAAAATGACTACAAGAACTGTATATTGTCTCAGCAGTTGTGGTTAAAGGGTCCTGCTCAAGGATCCCATGGCAGTTCTGGCAATGATGCGACTTGAAGCCAGCTGGCTAGGTTAAGGTTAAGTTATTAAACAGCATAGGGTGCTCACAGACATCCAACCTTATTCTGAGGTGGTACGAGGCCACTCAGTGTGCCATGTTAATGGTCTGCAAAAATAGTCGACAATTAGCTCACCGAACTAAATATATTAGCAATGGAAGTTGGTCAACTAATATAACAAATCTCTTTTTAGTGAGGTCCTGAACTACTGAGTACCCATGCAAATGAAGACACCTGTATGCACTGTAGGATAAGCCAGCTCACCATGTCCAGAAGCTGAAGGACCTTTGATCTTGTTACACCAGATGTCATAGGACCCCTTCAGATATCCTGTGGAGTTCGTGTTTGGCTCGTGTGTGCATATTTGACTAAATTAATTAGGTAATAAACAGTATTAAAGCAAATGAGGCTAAACACCACAGTGCACCTTACTCTCGGGATCGCCTTGGCTCAGATTCAGGGAATCATTTGGACTGACCTACATATTCAGCATTTATCAGACGTCTTTATCCAAAGCGGCTTACATTAGAGTGTATAGTTTGAGCAATGAGGGTTAAGGGTCAGCCCTTGCTCAAGGGCCCAACAGAGGCAACCTAGAAGTGATGAGCTCTGGCAGTTCATTTTGGAAGTATGTATCGGTCTGGTACTTTAATAGGACTTAACTATGAAAGAGGTGTTTTTTTTTTAAATACCAGAAAGCCATTTTATTAAGTGAGTTATTCTAGTCTTGTATAGTGGTGTTAAAACCAAAAATTGTTAACTTCATTATCAAAGTTCTTTTTTCAAGTACACACTTAGGGATATAATGATTCAGAAAGAATCAACATAAAGAAATACACTTGGGAAATTAATTCATGTCAGTGATTCTTCGATATTCAATTGAAACAGCGGGGAGTGCTGACACTATATATATTTTTAACACAACAAAATAATCCAGTATTTTTGGTATATTTTAGAACTACAACAGAAATAAAAGGACATTTATTATTTAAATAAAAAAATATAATATCAAATATTGTATTTGCTTGATTATTTTCCAATAAGAATTAGGAAAAGGAAACTTTTTTGTCTTTGATTACAAAATATCATGAATTATATCCTTGGTAGAGTGAATCATTACATCCTTATGCACAATACACTGACCAGGCACAACATAATGACCACTGCCAGGTGGAGTGAATAACACTGATTATCTCTTGGTCTTAGTATCTTTTAGCGAGTGGGATATATTAAGCACCAACTGTTTTTATTCTAAAAATTGATGTTAGAAGCAAGAAAAATGAAGCTCTTGTGGGGTGTTCACTGTCTGCAGTGGTCAGTATCTATCAAAAATGGTCCATCGTAGGAAACCAGTGTCAGGGTCATCGCCTGTCGAGTGGGGAGCAAAGGCTGGCTAGTGTGGTGCGATTTAACATACGAGCTACTGTAGCTAAAACTGCTGAAGAAGTCAATTCTGGTTCTGATAGAAAGGTGTCAGAATACACAGTGTATAACAGTTGGTATGGGCCTGCAAAAGGGACCCAACACCATATTAGGAAGGAATAATACACCGTACTGGGTATGTACTCTGAGGCTCGTCCGTGTGCCAATGCAGAGTGCCAAAACCATACAAAAACACCTACTATAAGCACACTGCACTGTAGATTTTATTCATGGAATAATACAATCTGTGTTTATCTTTTTCTCCTGACCACACTGTAGGATGAGCCAGCTCGCAGTGTGCAGTAGGTGAACCTGTTGTGATATCAACACTCAGTACACACTGGCACAACTGGGTTGAAATTGGCAGACAATCTGATTTGAGCCACTAGAAACCAGAAATCCCATCATTTAAGCCTTATTTGCAGTTCTACACAAGCGTCTCTGATTGAATGTTTTAGCATGATTTTAAGACATTTCTCTTTTTTGCAGATGTTTGCCACACAATCCATTATGGACAATTTATGAACAGTTGTTTTTTACTAGGTTAACTTGTTTAATTTGCACTTTTCTTCCCTAAAATTAGCAATCCACGAAAGCTAACAGGAGTAAAATCGACTATAAACACACAAATCAGATTTGGTCATTTGCAGTGCCATCTGTCTATAAATGGATTTTGTAATGAAATCTGATTTGCCCTGCAGTCTGAAAGACCACTTTTCCAGCATTTACTCTAGCAGCTAACAGGTAGCTCTAGCACTCACTAGAACTGTGGCTGTTTGAATGAACACACACCCATCCCACTGTCAACTTAGAATAGAAAATGACTCTGGGGCAAATATAGCCTAGTGGTTACATATAAACGATGAGTAAAACATATAAGCAGTTTTATACATATAGACTATACACGAATGATCTTTAAGGTGCAGTCTATAAGATTTATTTGTTTAGTAAAAGCTGTATTATTCATGAGTGAGGGGGTGAAGCAAAGTTTTCTAATCAATAATATAAAGTGTGTTGGTGTGACCATTCCTGTAGAGTCTATATATATATGTAGAGTCTGTATATATATATATATATATATATTCATGTATATATTATTGCATTGTAGTTCTAGTCTAGTGGGTAAGGTACTGGACCAATAACCAGAAGGTTGACCATTCAAGCTGGCAGGTAGTCACTGTTTGGCCCTTGAGCATTAAATCCTAACCGATACTTGCCTATACAATACACTGTCACAACTGTAAGATGCTTTGAATAAAGCTTCCGCTAAATACCTAAAAAATGTAAATTGTAAGTGTAAAGATTTTTAGTTTAATGGAGTTTTCGTTTTTTTTCTATGTGCAGGTGCTGGAGAGTCTGGAAAAAGCACCATCGTGAAGCAGATGAAGTGAGAACATTTATTTTTAATCATCTCATTCTTTATCTCTTCCTACTTTCTACAAAGCCTGATGTAAAAGGTTGGCTGTAGAAATAAGTCATTAAAAAGACTGCACTGATTTGGCAAGACTTAGTTAATGTTTTAGTTTGTTTTAGTTTTGTATTCTAATTTAATACCAGCCATCTTAAATGAATTCAAATCATTCCACATGTGAATTGATTCTTAACTGTCTTATAGGGAATCGTTACATACTGAGCGGGTGAACTAGAGCCTCAAAGTTTGGTGTGTAAGCATTTGAGTGAGTTTGACAAGGGCCAAATTGTGATGGCTACATTACTGGGTCAAAGCAGTCTACAGTGGTCAGTATACTGACCTCAGATTGCTGAAGAAGTTAATACTGCTTCTGATAGAAAGGTGTCAGAATACACAGTGCAGTTTTGGCAGCAAAGTGGGGACCCAAAACAATATTAGGACGGTGATCTGATTAGGATCATGAATGTGCTCATTTTATGTACATGCCCTGCCTCTTGCAATCGGTTATTGCTCAAACTAATGACTGCACTTCTGTTAATTTTAGTTCTGTTATTTTCTTGGAATCCTACTACATGTTGTTGAATAATCTAACATCAGAATCTTATGTATGTTAGTATTTCCATTGCAAACTATCACAGCTTTTCATCATCCCATATTCCCTTTTGTGTTTCTACTGATTGCACTGTAGATGGTACCACAGTACACATGTAGAAATGCAATAACTCTTTCAAGTTTCACTCGAGTCATTGAGCCTGAAAGACAAAGCATGTCGAATAAATGGAAGTAGAGCTCCCACCCCCTAAGTACACC
>JAYDZG010000043.1:11679019-11696997 GCA_034509265.1 Microcambeva bendego
TATCTTTTTGCACGTTAATATTATATACATTAATTTTGCACAACTTAACTATTATGTATGATACTCCCCGTGTGTCTTTTATATAGATAACAAGGTCAAACAGGTGCCATTAATACAGGTAACAAGTGGAGGACAGAAGAGCTTCTAAAAAAGAAGTTACAGGTATGTGAGAGCCAGAAATCTTGCTTTTTTGTGGGTGACCAAATACTTATTTTCCACCATAATTTAGCAATAGATTCTTTAAAAATCCTTCAATGTGATTATCTGGATTTTTTTCCCTCATTTTGTCTCATAGTTGAAGTGTATCTATGATGAAAATTACAGACCTCTCTCATCTTTCTAAGTAGGAGAACTTAACACAATTAATGGCTGACTAAATACTTTTTTGCCCCACTGTACTACCTTACGTCAGCTCCGTTGTTGAGCAACATATCCAGTAGGAATTCCAGGAGGAACTTATAGTTCTATTCTTCATCATAAAAAATAACGCAGCAGTCTAGATGGCGGTCTGTGAGTCTATTAAATAATGCACAACATTTGCACAGAGAATTGTATTTACTTATAATTAAATTTGTGAACCAACTTGCACGACCTCTTTTCAAAACGTTTTACCATTTCTTCATCGTGTCCATATGGAAGTGCTCACGTCTTGCACGGCCAAATGGTCTCCCATTGGAGTTTTTTCTGTATGGCTTGTACGAAATGAATGCAGCATACAGACAGAAGACGTCCTCCGTATCTGTATTTAATGTTCAGCATAAATAAGCCTTCAAGCTCACTGGGTTTTCCAACACACACACAGTTAATCGCTCAAAAGCAAGAAACTAAGAAGCAGAATTAATCCCATACTTTGACCTAAAATTCAAACCCAAATAAGTCTCTGTGTGTGTGTGTGTGTGTGTACAAAGGGCATCATATGTATTGGCAAAGCAAGAACATGGGGTAGCTGGGAAGGGTTGATGGACGGACAGAAACAATGGAAGAAAGCAGGATAGGTAGTGTGAAGTGTAATCTTTAGAATATGCAGATGAGTGTGTGGATGTAAGAGAGATTCTGCTTTAACCTTGATGTGTTTTATCAGGTCCTCCACTGTCATTTCCTCCTGTCCTTCTTCTTTACCCTGAACTAGGAACTCGTCCCAGAGGGAGTACTCCTTCCCTGCAACCTGTCGAAAGATACAACACACCAGGTCTGAGCACACACACACACACTCCTCATCAAGATCTTATCAGAAAAGTACATGAATATGTCTAGTTTGCTTTAAAAATCAACCAGTCTGTATTGTTCTTTAAAATCCTCCTCTCAGACCTAAAAAGTGGATATAGAGCATACGAGCAGATAAGAGTAAGATGACAGGAAACAGGAAGAACAAGCATTACACTCATAAGTTCGTAAATCTTATCCCACAAGTTAAAAGCAGCCCAAACACAGGCTCCTCTGGCCTAAGAGGTCACATCTTATGGGAGCAATAAAAGAAATTTAATGAGACCATTTAACAATAGACATCCTGCAAACAACATGCAGCTTGGACTTGTGTTGATAATAAATTCTGAACGTTAATTAACCATATGATGAAAAGATGAACATCTTCAAACATCTGTTTTTTTAACTCTCATCAGATAAATTTTTGCCCAAAACAACGATTGCTAAAGAGGCAGCGTAGTGGGTAGAGCTTTGGGCTAACAATTGAAAGGTTGACAGTTTGAATGCCAGCTCTGCTATGCAGCCCCGGGTGGGCCTTTAAGCAAGGCCATTAACTTTTTTTGTTAGCTCTAGGGGCATCAAACAATTGCTGAACCTGTGCTCTGACCCCCATCTTCCAAAAACTAAATATTATATGTTATCTCTACAATACTTCAAGTTTAACAAAGTGATTAAGGGGTCATTAAAGGCTTCCTGCCTTATTGGGGGTTAAATATGAAGTGATAGAGGCCAAAACCTTTGCAATAACTATTTGAGAAATTAAAAATGTCCATTTTGTAATGTAATTATGCAGCTTAAAGTGACTTAATGTCCTTAAACATGTATTTTATTTTAACCACCCAAATGAATAGTTAAATATGCAAAAATATTATAATTTTAATTTTAAATGACCATTTCTGAAAAATACAGAACCCTTACTATTAAGTAATAATTCAAATTATTGGTTAAAGAAATTCTTAAATTTACCATAGGAAATTTGCGAACCATGAGACATTTTGTCATGACAGCTCATTTCACTACCAGATTTGTAAAGTCAATCTCAGACAGCAAACACTAGATCTCATGTTACTTAGACGATTGGCCATTAACCACGAGAGTTGATACATGACACCTGTTGAGTTCATACATGGTCTTCTATTGAGGTGGTCATTAGGGATATCAATGTCCAAACATGACTCATGACCGAAACACAGGGGTCACCGTTTAGCAACCCTAAACACAAGCATATAAAAGCTTTTGCTTTATTTTAGAAATATTTCAAATTTGAATAAACTTTAATGTCACATTTTTTGCTTTGGCGCATACAATAGTGCACTGCTTTTGTGAGGTTTACTGAGCACTGGCAAATTGTGAAGTGGTCCAAATATCTATAAATGCATATTTTTATATGTTAAACACCTGTGAATAAACTGTTGTTCCGCTTGTAGCTTTGACTGGAAAGCAGCGTACCAATCACAGTGATTATGGAGTGTCAGCTGTCTTAACCACCACTCAGCGTGGCTGATTCAAGGCCAGAGGTGGGAGTCAAGGTTTAGAAATTGTAGTGATTCATTTACTCTGAAGCTCACTTTCTAGGGAAATAACAGCACTCTACATGTTGGTTTGTTTTTCAGCTACAACACAGATCTCTATTACATTATTGCACCACTAACCCAAGAAAGTATCTCATACTCATATCAGTGTACCGATGTGTACATACTGTCATTCATGAAACTATTACTTCCTACTACAATTAAATGTATTCACTTACATTTGCAATTAACTTATAATGAATTGCACACAATCTTGGATAAGCAAATCACCCCACCGGGAGCTCTGGTTTTCTCCGACAATCCAAAAACACGCAGTCAGGTTAACTGGATAGATTGCATTGTCCTATAGGTGATCTTGTGTACCTGCCAAACAATGCATGGACACTCCATCCAGAGCATTTCTGTGTGCCTAGCATCCATTGAAAAAGCTTAGATAGGCTCCAACACAACCCCCTAACCCCAACCCTGATTGGATAAGTAGTTAGGAAAGTAAGGGAGTATTGAGATTGCATGGTGTATAATAGCTATTATTTTTTTAACGTCATCTTGGTCAAGGCTTAAGTGGACCCAGCACTCACTAAATCCCTATCTTAAGGCTAGAAAAAGTGAACAGACAGACAGACTGATTAGTAACATATATCATAAAAGATCCAACCCAAATCCCCATGCCCCTTGTAACTGTACAGCACACACTTCTGCTAGCAGTGCCACCTTGCCACTCCTGGTGTACTTCCAGGGAAATCAGTTAATGTCATAAAGTTTTACTTTTTTAGTGATTCTTGACAACCAGATCCTCCAGAAATAGAAGAAAAATACTTTTTAGAAAATCCTTGCACTATTTATAGTATTATCCTATACTCTGTGAACTGCTCCTTTAATCCTCAGTAAATCAAAAGCAGGCTTGATGAGGTAGACATGATACATTCTTAAAAGTGCAAATAAAACCATACATACAAACTGCTCATTCTTTTAAAATGAGACTATTTGTAAGCAAATAGCTGGATTGTAGCCACTGAGATTTATATGGAATGCAGCAAACATGCGTAACCAATCAGTGGTAAGCATAAGCAGCTGCACAAGAGGGAATATGATGCCAACCCTAACCACCCCACAACAGTTTAAAAATAAGTAAGATCCACTGGAAACCATTTAAAATGCCACATATATTCCATACATACAAGAAGTACATGATATCACACACATTATACATATAACATACATTATATTTACTGTGCTGTGTTCCATGTTTAGGAATTGAGAACTATGGAAGTGTTAGACTACACTTACACAACTACATAATCCCATTTGCACTACCGAGAAATAGGCTGTTTAAAATCCTAGATGCCTTAAATGCTCTGTCATAAGGCATCTTACATTTATGTTTACACACTGTTTTTAAACTGAATAATAAGGGATCATCTGATGCTTCCTTCAAATTCAAATGAATAATTCTTGGTTTTTAGTTCTGCAAGGAGATTAATGTGTAAGTTCAGGCTTTTTAATCAGACAAATTAATCCTTTTCAGTACACTGAGGGAGACGTTAGTTGATAAGGTAGTGTGTTGTGCCACCTTATCCCACTGGTTTGAATGGCATGAAGCGAACAGTGCTAACTTAGTAAGCGCAAACTGATGTGATCTTTGTAGTGTTTTTTAATAACCTGATTTATAAGACGATGTTTTAATAGAATCCTCTTTACTGAGGCCGCTGCCTATGTAGGTAGTAAGAGAGCAAATGATCTGATTCTTCTCCCACTCCTTTTCCCCCACAGGACCATGGAACACAATAACATGTTTTATATACATACTTACAGAAAAATACCTTGAAACTCAAAATCTTTAAAAAGACACTCCCAGAACCCGTTGATGTTGAGTTTACAAGTACCTCTGTATTTTCTTTGCATTAATAAAGTAATTGAAAGTCTCATCCGGTACACCTATCATCCACTTTATCCATATACAGTTTCTACCAGTGGCCAGTTTGTTGCTATGTACAGTTTATACATCCCCTTTAGAGACACGAATCAATAAAAGTCATTAAGTATTACAGGCAATTCTAAATGTTTTAACATTACAAATTACAATGCTGATTGAAAACATTCTGTTTTTTTTCTACTTTTGTCAGTTAAATACAAAATCAAGGAAAAAAATCATAGACTCTGCTTTTTACTGCATTTCACCAATAAATTCCTGAATCCACAACATTTTGGATTTGATTACAGATAAAGCTTGATACTTCACTGGTTACTGCTCCAAAGATGGAGGGCAGCCAAAATTCTCATCTGTTCCACACATACTATTTCTGAGGCTGCATTGTAAGCAGTTTTTTTTTATTTCAACATGTGTTACTACATAAGCTGCACCAGACTAAGAACAGACAACAGTTACAGCAAGGGTATTATCAGACAAATGCAACAGCATTAAAGATTGATACGGTCTAGGGCTCTAAATAAATGATTTTGATAGTAAGTAAAAATGTAGAGGCAGTAAGTAGAAACTCCAGCATCCAAAATGTAAACATTCCAGACTCACACATGGACTTGCAATCTGTTCCACAGCCAAAGAAAGCACTTGTGACTATGAGTAAAATGTTTATAAGAAAGTAATCTTTTGAATAAATACATTTACATTTTCGGCATTTAGCACACACCTTTACACAAAGCAATTTACAGTAGAGGGACAATATTTAATATAAGAAAGGGTCAAGGGTTACTCAAGGGCCTAACAGCTAATTGTTTTCTATGTATGACACAAAGCAAATAATGTGTGGGCATGTTGCCCTGCATGTGTCAAAGTTTAAGAATGAAGAAACAAGACCATTTCAAGCAAACTTGCTCCATGGCTCGATGATAGTATATTGACAGGCTACTATACAGCCAAGTGTACAATACAATGACCAGATCTCAAGACAGGAAATCCCCATTGAGACTTGCAGCATGAGTCTGTTCCTGTACAAATATTTGCTACCATAACAATAACACTCGTGAAAGAGAGAAAGCTCTTTTAAAAGCATATATTTTAAAATTACTGAATCATATTTAAATGAAAGTTGAAAGAATGTATACTCTACAAACTTATTGTTACAACTATATATGTATACAGCCATGGAAAAAATAAGAGCCCACTTTAAATTAGTATTAGTTTATTTTAGTTTTCATTTTTTTAAGTGTGTTTGACAAAAATGAGCCCCTATTCTAGTTAATAGAAAAAATAACTCTGCTCTGCAAATGAGTTTACTGCTAATTATGCTGAAATTTTTTCAAAACACTTTTAATGTTTTACTCATGTTTGTTCAGTCAAACAACTGTAAGATAAGCTCTGTTTGCGTCAAAAACAACTCAGGAAATACATGGCTAAGCTTTGGAACAATTGATTTCCTCCTTTTCTCTAATAAACTAAAAATGACCAGCTGACTTTACTCACACTGGCGTCATAGGTTAGCATGTCTATAAACAGACTACTGCCATGTCGGCTGACTACTAGCCATGAAACTAGCTGATCCATGGTCTAAGAGAGTAAGGTCAAAGAAATATAGCTCAGTGATCTTTAGGAATTGCTTTGCTGCATCAGCCAATTCCTGCACTAAATTTGTTCAGTACATTATGACTATTAAGGGTACATGGAAAATATGAAAGTGGTGCTATGATTTCTGATTAACCATTTTTTTTTTCTAAACTCAAAAAGCTCCCATGAATCATGGTATATTTATTTACAATAATTAAGTTTCAACCGATCCTATTTTATTTTCTGTTTTTACATTTACACCAGATGGATTGTTCTATTTTGCTCGAAAAGGTAAAAGTTAGTGAAAGAGTTAAAAGTGTGTCCACAATTAGGATAAATTGGCTATTGATCTCTGACTCTGGAGACCCCAAGGACAGCCTTTACAGTGACAGATGTCTCTGACTGAAAGACTTTCTTGAATAGTACTTTGTAGTACAACTTTATTATGTCTGTGGAAAAAGCCTTTACTTATTAAATATTTAAGTCCCAAAGAAATGAATAAATAAAATGTTTAAGTGATCTCTGCTCTCTACAATCTGCTTACACAAACTCAAAGTTTTATTCTTCCGACTAACTAATTTACCCTTTTAACCTATTTTATCTACTCAATGCATATGCCCCAATCCAGTAAAGTAGGTGAACAAAAGAGTGAACTGGCTGACAGCACGGTAGTGTCTCCAGAGGGTTTGACACTTACACTCCAGTCATGGCCTTCTTTTCAAAGGAGCCATTGACGTGTTAAAGAGCAAACAGAAGTCTTAGCAATTGTCTTGCCAATGAGGGTCTCCTCACCAGACTGATGACTCGTGCCAGAAGGACTCCATCAATACAGGCACTTTTCAAACAAATGGTGCAGTTTGCCTGAGGGACCCTTTAACACACAAATGTAAACTGGGCCCATATATCACCCTGGTGCCCATCTGGTGACAGGGTCACACATGCCCTACAGAAACCAATGATTATAAAAATGTAGTGCATTGATTACTGACGTTGAATATATTCTGACACATTAATTACTCTACTGAACAAAAATATGTATTATTTGCACTGATAAAAGTTACAATTCCATAAATGTTACGGTTCAATAAAACAACAGTCCAGATGTACATTTGACCCAGCTTTTATAACCAATATATTTTACCTAATTTGTAAATATTGACGTTTTACAAACAAAGAACTTTGTCAGATTGACTTTGAATAGCCAGCTAACATCATGATCAATAATCCTGTTGCACTGATCAATAATATTGATCAGATTCTTTTAGTCACATGGGGTCATAAATGTCATATCGTTTGTTAGCCGCACCACTAACAAACGTCTGTTAAATGCAGTCAGGTACCACACACAGCTGTGCACATGGACTGTGACATATTAAAATATGATCCTACAAATAATGTGACACACAGTAGAACTGAAGTACTTGCCTTGCCTTCCTAATAAGTTCCATTACCTAAACAGCCTAATTAGATTATGAGAAAATTGTGTTAAAACATATGTAATACCAATTATCTGAGGATTTACAAAATAGGCCAAAAACAGTATAATTGAAATCAACTGCAATAATTATGTTCACTCAAGCATAACCAATGAGCAGGTTCTACAACCTTTAGCTTTTTATACAGATGCAAACACTGCAATTATTATACTTTATTAATTTATTATATTGGAATGTCATGTTTTACATGCTTTGGTTACATTTATGAAGAACATGTATGTACTTATTCCATAAAAATAATCAGTTCTGTTTAATGTCAAACACAGTCATGGACTTTTTTCTTAAATATTTGCAATTCGCTTTACTCATGTCTCAGGGAGGAAACCTGATCTCCCGGAGAAAACCCATAGAGACTTGGGGAGGACATGCATACTCTGCACTTTTGCTACTTAAATCTTGTTACTTTTATCTCAGTTATTTTTGTACAATTGTATTTTTAACTATATAATTACTTGTCCAATAACCTTTCCAAGACAGTGATGCTCTTACAGGAAGGTCTGTCTTACAATCAAAATGACATTACATGACTGAGCCTACCAGCCCTTGAACCAAACCCGAAAAAGGAAATTATGCAGAGCAAAATAACAACAATAATAGAATTCATAACTGCTTTTTTCACAAGAATTGAAGAAAATGGTGCAAATGTTTGGATTTGCTGCTTCAGATTGTTAAGTGGTTGAGATTGCACTGGACCAGACAGGAAATGAAGTGTAAAGGGGGGCAGCTGCTGAAGACTGAAACCATGTCTGGATACATACAAGCTGTTCACAGCTCAGTGTGGAAAGGTTTACTGGCTGCCCTCACATAACATTTCGATTTCTCTGAGAGCGAGAGTGAAATTAGCCAGGTCAGGATAATGCAGCTCTTGATGTGGGGAACGATCCAACCTAAATACATTCCTTAACGATTGGGAACACTTGAGCAATTCCTGACTTATACAGTCCCTTAAAGGTTTACAGCCCCCAAATCTATTTTTAGGCTTCATCGTGATTGTATATTTAACATTGTATATTAAAATGTTTATATAAAATAATTGACCTAATACAGTAATTTATTATTCCAAAGGACTGTTCTTAAGTCATAATGGTTGTATGTTAAACATATTTAGATTATTTCTTATGGGTAAAACAGGTAATTCTGGTAATCGATACAAAACCTTCCAAAACCAACTACAGTTAGCGTCATGTGATTCAAACTGGTGCACTAGCATGTTAGGCATGTTCGTGAACTGATCACAACGTCATGTGTTTTGATTAAGTCGGTTAAGTTAAAAAATATTGTTCATATTCCAAAATGTTCTTATCTTAAATGCAAAATGTCACATGAACATAAAAATATCTCATCTACAAGTTTAAAGATGTTGTTTTGAATACTAAACATTAAAAGTGATTTAATACCACACCTTGGTGAGCCTGTAAAATACTGGCTCATTGGGCTTTTGCTTGCTGGCTAATCGGCTTTGCATTGATGGTGTTCATGGGTCAGTGACATGCATTCTCTGTGAGTCCAGTCTCTTTTGTTACTGCTGATGTAAATGCTCGTTTACTCGATATTTTTCTCCTTTGGTTGCATACATCCCTAAACAAGCTAGTGTTGGCACAAATGTACCAATTTAAATGGTGTGTCACAGACAAAACTATGGGCTGCATTATTGATGGTGAGGCTGCATCTCTGTTTTTGTAATTGTCACACATATTCTGAGTTCACCTATTTTAGCTTTATTTTCCCAAAACTTTGAGTTAATGCACACTGGTGAACCAAGTAGCTATTGAAGTGGTAGCTAATTTTCTTTTATCATGATGCTACCTAATGGATGTAGACGAGCATTGAGTCTTAGATGCTAGGGATAGCATAGGCTTATGTCCTTGAAAGGCAAAGTTTTCTCTCTTTTGGTGAGCGTGCAAATCGTAATAATCAACTTGGGTCTGAGGGTTTTAATTGGCTTCTTCATCTTCTCCATTGATTTGTCTTAATTTGACCAGCTACTACAATGTCTTGCTTTGGTTAAGCATACAGCATAATGGCTCATATTCCCCATTCTTGCAGGAACAAGGCTTAACCCACCACCTCAGTGGCATGGCATGTCCAGTCTTATTCCACAAACTAATATAAATACTAGGTTTGTGACATATTAAAAGCCATTTGTGACAAATTTGGAGATTTAAATGCATGCAGGCTGCCTTTTTACAATTACTATTATCACATTGTATTGCAAATACTTCCAATTAGATACTTTCCATTAGTCCCCCAGATAATGAACTAATAAAAAAAGTAAGTATAGTATGGACAGCAAGCAAATAATGCTCATACCGAAACGTGGCACCTGGCTTAAAATATATGTCTTTGTATGATTGTACTTCCCTCATATTGAAGTTCCTTTATAAAGATGCCAATGTGGTATTTAGATCAATCCATTTAGTGAAATGGCATAATTGCATAAAATTGTTCCATATCAAAGCTATTTCCCATGGACAGTATGTAATATTGTAAAACAATATGTCAATACATGTGTCATACCCAACACAGTATTGTTCAGAGAGAAGCAACAGGGCAGTGCAGCAGACATTTAAAACATTGGTAATACTGTTTCCTTGATTAAATTATTGGCCAAACCAATTTTAAAGCTTTATGTTCAGAATTAGCTCATCTTGAGAAGGAAGCCTATTGGGAAGTAAACTAACAACTGGCGAAAACCCACAAAGACATGGAGGACATAGCACAGACAGTGACCAGATGTCAGATATAATGATCATGGTATATATCCCTATACTATATTATTATCACTGTCTAGATTCTCTCAAGGTTTAATCCTGTAATTTAAAGTAGTTTTCTCTTGCCACTGTCTCCCTTGGATTGCTTAATGGGTGGGTGTCTTTTGTAAAAAAAAAAGTGCTATACAAATAAATGTGACTTGATTATTTGTTGTGCCACTGTAATGCTGACTCTGAATAACACTCCATATTTTCCTAGAAAGTAGACAAAAATATTCCATGAATAATTTAAACTGTATTCTGCACATAGCACTATTGGTGTGGTCCCCTAAAAGATAATTGTTATTAAATTGTTACTGATTATTAATAAATGCCATATGGATGTGCCAGAACCATTTCACAGAGTTGACTTGATAATTGATTTGTCAAGAAGTGTGGGTGTGGGTGTGTTTGTGAGTGTGTGTGTGTGTACTTTCAATCTGTGAGATTGTATTACACAGGGGTGAAAGTTCACCGACAAAAGACCTTAATCACAAACATATGTCTGTTGCTGGCAACAGAAGGATGGACAATATAAAGGAAAGGTAGAATGAGTTTAAGATAACAGAGCAGAACTGGATGAGGCTGAGAGTGTGATTTAAAAAAAAGTGGATTCTACTCATGATTCAAATAATTCTGATGTGATGGGCTAGGCTTGTTGGAATATGTTGTACTGCCTGTTGCTTTTCCCAGCTGGAAGTCCAGTTTGGATTCTAACACTTACAGTTGCAACACTCAGCAGAATTTTATATCCAAAACAACTTTGACTAAACACAATATGAGAAATCGAGGTGCCCAACAGTGACAACTTAGTGGAAGCCTGAAATGCCACCTTCTGATTACTAAACCTTCACTGCTCAGCTTTCACTGCCTATGGAGCTAGTGCACCTAATGACTAGAGTGTTAGTCTGGAAAGACAACGTCTGTTCAAATAACTGTTGAGCAACCTAGCTGTCTACGGCCTACATAGGCAGCTGCCTCAATAAAGACAATATAACACAATAACACATTGACTTATAGGTCTACTACTAATACAAGTATTCAGACACACTACTTAGGCAGCGATTACATTGGTTTTTGCTAACTAAGCTAACACATTTAGTGTGTTGTTCCACTTCTTTCCACAGGTTTGAATGGCATGAGGCTATCATGTCAGCATTACATATCTGTCCATTTACTAAAAACGGCTAGTCACTCTCATGCTTGAATTTGCAAATACAGAAATTAAAAATGGTAATTTATTTACATTTGAAAATAATTCTCCTGCTCTGCATTTGAACACCATATTTTTGTGAAAAAAGCATCAGATTCTCCCTCATTACTCAATACTGGTCAAATTTGAGGTACCTTTCTAGACAATATTTTAAGGTATTTAAGAATTTGAACAGCCTTCTTCTCTGAAGTGTGCTATGGATAACACAAAATACTGTCTAAGTAGAGTGCGTTCTAGATTTTCGAACATAGTGTGCTGGTTATATAATGGTATAAGGATTATTCACAGGTCTGCAGTTAAATATAATTCAACATGGAGTGTTTTAAAATTATGCATCTGATTTCTTGGTAGAAATAAAACCGTCTAATAAAATATTCACTACTTAGAGTTATTTGGCTTTCGGGTGAAATTACAGGATGAACCTAAAATTAATTCATATAACCTTTACATGTCAACTTTATGTGACCTCGAAACTTTTGAATGCACATGTCCAACTGTTCAGAGGGAGGTGAGAGGCACCCAAGTGTCACGTCAGACCATTTGAAACCATTCGAGACTGGGGTACCTCAAATGGAGTTCCCTGCACTTTCTTTCTTCAGACCTGAATCCCATAGAAAACCTATTATTATTAATTAATTTGTGAGATATATAAAATTATGTGAATTTATTTAGGCAAGAAATGCTTTTTTATTGGTTTGTTGTAGCACTGTAGAAGCAATATGTAGTCACCTCCGTAAAGGTTTCAGTGTTTCAACAGAGACTAAACACATTTAATCTGTAGAGATGAATTTTTCCCCTTTTTCCTTTTTATTGGCCATGTTGGAAAGACTTCCATAGCTAATTAAAGGAAGTTGTGGTTTTATTGGCCTTGCAGGAATTTCTGGAAATTTAGTTTTCCACTGCTATAAACATGTTTCCATATTAAAAGTACTGGAAAAAACATTCATTGTAACCATCTATGTAATTTAGAGCTTCATGAAGACTAACAAACATCTTAATTAAGACTAATAGTAATATCTAATGTTTTTGTAGCCGACCTGACCAATATTGACTCAAGAACCCTACCTTAACACCTTATAGCCGACTGCATTTCAGATACACCAGGGGTGGATGTATTAAGCTGGATAACCCAAAGTCAAACCCCTTATCTTTGAATCTTGATTCTGTTTCAAACCTGGGACTAGCACGTCTGGACTTGATTACCTAGGGTTCCAGAAGCACACTTTCACACAATTATCACAGTCGGTCATAAAACAAAGCCACAGGGCTTTGTTTCTCATAATCAAGTGAAGCAAGTTTAGAGCTGATTATTATAACTAATAAATTTTGTTCGAACATTAAGTCACACTGGTTGATTACTCTACATACATCTGCATTATTATTTTATTTATACAATAGTCTGTAACCTTTTCAATAGAACAGCAGAACTGCTCTTGTAGTGCAACACTAAATTGATACTGTCAACTATTA
Source organism: Microcambeva bendego (assembly GCA_034509265.1). Lineage (NCBI taxonomy): Eukaryota > Metazoa > Chordata > Actinopteri > Siluriformes > Trichomycteridae > Microcambeva > Microcambeva bendego. Next base: position 11,692,186 of record JAYDZG010000043.1, read on the forward strand.
GCCATTGTGTCTCAGATATTTTGCAGCCATGAGATTTGATGCCCACAACTGATTTCAAACCCTATGCTGTTATGATTAAATACAGTTGAAAATACAGTTGTTAAACTGTAAATTAAACTGTAAAGTTGTTAAACTGTAAATTAAAACTGTAAAAACTCCTAAATTTTGAGTTTGATTGTAAGCCACACCAGTTGCTACTGGTTGCTACTATCTATCTATCTATCTATCTATCTATCTATCTATCTATCTATCTATCTATCTATCTATCTATCTAGAGAGCGAGAGAGAGAGAGAGATTGAGAGAGAGAGAGAGAGAGAGAGCTAATTTGACAGTACAAGCCATGTAGTTGCATTATTTTTTACAGAGATTTAAAGAAAGACCCCGTGGGGAAAAAAAAAGTACAAAAGTATGTACCATGCGTTATGGTTTTACACTGTAATGCTTGATGTCAGAATAGACACTGGCTTGAATTACAATTTAAACACATGTTCACAATCCCCATTGCCAAAAACTCAAAACACGAAAGACTCTATGTCCTTTTCTGTTTCTCTCTTTTCACTCTCATCTTCTATGTTATTAAATTAGTTACATAACTTAATTCCAAGATGAAGCACTAAACTCATAATAAATAAAGGAAAATAAATGAATGGTGTACATCTTGGTCATGAGGCCAGTTTATAGCACAATAAGACATGTAAGCTCAATCATTCTTACATATGGACAACTAGAAAACCTAAAAACATACTTTCAAGTCAACACCAGAGACCATGGATCTCTAAGGTACCATCACTACCTGATTTGTATTTTAAGTAGACAAATTAAAGCAATTTTAAAATACTTTGCCACTGTTGCCCTCAAGACTATTTAGTATATGCTCTTGGTTTGGAACACTACATAGACTTTTACATGCGTAAGTTTGACAGTAAACTTTTATGAGTGTATGGGTAAACCCTTACTCAGAAAACATTACATAATAAACTAAAGAGCATAGTAAGTTATCTTGGCTACTAGTACCTTCTAGTTAAGCATACTATTAAGTTTGTCATTTTACAGATTGGAACAAAGTACACTTCCCAATAAGAACGGAACATTCATTCATTAATTGTTTTACCAATGCTTTATCTGATTTAGAGTTGGGGGGCAGATCGCCAGTCCACCCAGATCCATCACACACATTTGCACATACACTCATGTCTAGGGACAATTTTGCATTTCCAAATTAACCTGAGTGACTGCATGTTCTCACCATGTGAGTTTTCTCTGGGAGCCCAAAGGTATGAAAACTCCTCACAGTCACATGAAAGATAAAAGTATTTGCTAAGTCTTGCTAATTATTGTGGAAATGATGGGTAAGTTTGCAAATGCATTGGGCCATCCAGAATTTTTGGAAGCCTGTTCAGAAGAAAGCATTAACCGTGCTTGTGGCCCAAGTTTGTAGTTAATATTTAAGCATCAAGAAAGTTACAAAAGTTTGTTACATATAGTAATGTACATGTGCTCATAACACTTAAATATAAGGACAAAAAGTAAAGCTAGCAAAGACTTTCTGTTTTCATTAACATGGAGCAAAGTAAAGAAAAAATAAGACACACAGAGCACAGCATATGTGCTTTGAAGCTTTACCCTGTTCCATTCCTCCCTACCTCCCTCTACTCCTCTGAAGCTGTGAATGATTAGGAAAATAAAAAACCCAGCCACATCTCAGGGCCAGAAAAAAATCTGGATCCAATAGAGGGGTTTCCTGTGATAGCAGGAAATGGCAGTAATTTCTGCAGAGGCAGACATTCTGCACAGACAAATATTATGAGAACATATAGCCTGTGTAGTTGAGGGTGTAAAAATATTTTTTTTAATTATTGTGAATGTCTAAAATTACTCATACATTTTAGCTGATTTTTGATATATAAAAGACAAATATATACAGAATTTCCCTAATAGTCTAAGAGATATATTTTTATTAAAAAGTAATGTTTTGTGGAGGGTTTTTTTCAGACTGGGCATTTTGTGAAATAAGCTTTGGAAAGACCAATGTTTACTTGAGCTACTGAACAGAACTGTATGACAGAGGTATTGAACCACTCCTCATCTCATTCAAGAGCATCTTAAGATGTCCGGGTGAACTCAGGCTGAATTCATCCTGATGCAGCCTTCATCATGACTTACATTTGCTACAAGGTTTTGGTGTTTGAACTTCCCAGTTTACAATTTACAATTACAGTTTTAAGTGGGTAACTTTAAAACTGTGAATCAAGCCTCAGGTAACAGAACTTCTCTTGTATGTTATGATCATGCCTGCATCATGCTTTACAGTTGTTATGAGGCTTTTGTTTGGTGTCATTGCAAGAATTTCATAAGTGCGAACCCAGGTGCCCAGGTCCGAGTATTTTTTGTGTGGAGTTTGCATATTCTCCTTGTGTATGTGCGGGTTTCCTCCGACAGTCCAAAGACAAAGTAAGGTGGTTTGGAGATACACCGTGGATTGCTCTGGATGTGAATGTGTGTGTGAGTTTGTGACCTGTCCAAAGAGTTTTCTATCTTTTGCCTGGTAAATAGAATAAAATACTTCAGCAAGTTCTTTAGATTTGTGCAGATTTCATTTTCTTTTTATTGCTCAGCAATGCATGAAATCAATTTGATTCCAAAGAGTCAAATTTGGCTTCTTAGCTGTACACTAAAGGGGAACGAATGATTCCAACAGGTGGCTGAAAATAATAGCGAGGGAACTAATCAGTAAAAAGTTAATGCTGCAATGCAAAACCCAGGCGACTGGGAGTTAGTGGTGAAGGTCAAAAGTAAAAAGTGAATTAGATAAATGAGACACAAGGTTCAAGGCGTAGGAAGGAGCTATAGACTTTCAGTCCACTAAATTAACCACCTGGGAAATGGGATCAGGTTGTTAAAAAACTCAAACATTGTTTCAGAACCTCAATAAACCCTTTCCCCTCCAGATCCCCTTTCACAAAACTGCACCACAAGTGCTCTGGTTTAAACTGCTGAGTGTGAGTGGAAAAATAATTCAGAAAGGTAATATTCACTCCCACGTCTGGAATTCAAACGGTACATAACTTAAACATGCCAATTCATATACACTACCAGTTCTGGACTGATTGGCTGGGCCACAGTAAAAAAAATCTGGGAAGCAATGTTCACCCCAGTTCCCCAATAGCACTGGTCCTACTTGTGTTAATTTAATTCCACCCAAAGCTTGGCTGGCTTTTTGTTTGGATTTTCTTCCCGTGTTTGCATGGGTTTACGACAGGTGCTTTGGTTTTCACCAACAGTCCAAAAACATGCAAGTGAGGTAAATTGGAAATACAAGATGTTCCATGACTGTCCATGAGTCTGTGGTAAACTAACAACACTGTCATGGGTGACCAATGCTCATTGCTGTATGTGGGGAGCGACGGCTGGTGCGTATGGTCCAACAGAGAAGCTGAAGAAGTTAATGCTGTTTCTGATAGAAAGGTGTCAGAATACATTGTAAAACAATCTGTTGCATTTGGAGCAGTAAAAGGCAGACCAAGACCATTTTATGAAGGAAGTCATAATATTACACCTGATAAAGGTGCCAAATGTCAAACAGTACTTAATTTAAGTTCATACATATGATTATCCTATGGGTTTTAGAAACATCAATTTACCCTAGTAGTCATAATGCTAAATAAAAATAGAAGGGGTTTGTTTTGAACAGGACTTCCTCAAAAGTAAACAGGATGCCGTAAATATCTGTGTTGTGTGTGTAATGTTAAAACAAATTATGAGTGGGGGCATGCTGCTATAGATTTTTAAGAAAAATCTCCATTGAGTCTTATATGTTTATATTTAACTGTTGCTAAATTTTTTACCTGTTTCTGGCCTCCTGGCAGTCTGTGTGAACCAGTCACTTACAGCAATAACATCTCTATCTTTTTCCTCTGTCTCGCTCATAGCCGGTTTTACTGATCTAATGCAAAAACAGATATGCCTGAAAAATGCTCTTTCTCTGAACCCTTTGCATACTTGTAATTTGTTCTTGCACACATGCACATACACACACTACACACTACACACACACACTTTCTGGACGGGACTTTTCTGTACTTAAGCAGTATCAGTGGGCTAATATGAAGTGTGCTTTGACTGATGCCTAACTAATCCCATGTGTGGAAATTTTCACCTCCTTCGGTCCATTTAGCTGCCAGACCCGAGAGCATAAACAATGGCAGGACAAGTAGGGAAATATGAAAGGCAAAATACAGACAAAACTGTGTGTATGAGTTTAAAGCCAAAGCACTTTAGTTTGGAAAGCATTATTATTAGGCTACATAATTCAAAATGTTTCTACAGCTTTCAGCTACACTAAAGCTATTTTTCAAGAGAAAATTGTTCAGCTACACCTCAAAAAAGTAGACCAGCAACTCTACACAATTTCCACTGGTAATATTGAACATATAAGGGTCCAAGTGGTGCCACGGAATTTCCCACAGCACACTTTATGTATAATATATAATCACTTTTAGTACAGTACAGTACATTTATCACTGCACAAACCTCATCTAAAGAGAAACAAAGATTTCTAGTCTGAAAAAGACGGAATTCACGTAAAACATAACATGAACCAATTAGTTTTTGGTAAATTTACTGGCAAATAGCATTTAGCAGATATGCTAAATATGCATGCAAACTCAAAGTAAACATGTATTATGAAGTGCCCGCAAACTCCCACATGATGCTGCAAAATAATAATATTATTAAAATCATGTATTTTAGAAAGCAAAGTGCTGATTTTAAACAGAAGCAGAAGTTTCATTCTTAACTTACATTGTACTACA